>JAJMGF010000040.1:0-121165 GCA_030568495.1 Suhomyces chickasaworum
CTTGTGCTTGTGCTTGTGCTTGTGCTTGTGCTTGTGCTTGTGCTTGTGCTTGTGCCTGAGCTTGAGCTTGAGACTGCGCATGTGCTTGAACCGCTTGAGCATCTGCGTGCAGTTTAGCTTGTGCTTGGGCTTGTTGCTCACGGGTTTGATGGGATGGGGTGGATGGTTGAGCCTGTATTCTAGATTGACTGTCTGCTTGTACTTGTTGTTGGTTCTGTTGTGTTTGTTGGTATTGTGCCCTAGCAGCGTCCTCCTTAGCCTTTTTACGCTTCCTCATTTCATCAACTAAATAGTAAATGGAAATTAATGGATGGAAACCTCCTGTTGGGTCAGGTAAAATATGAGCATTTGATGCGGTGGCGTATTCACGACCTTGTTCAGTAATTTTATACCAATTCTCACAACTCATTTGATATTCCACACTGGTAAGAACATTGGTCAATTCCTCGGAAATATGTTGTACTGAACCTAATTCGAAAGCTGCAATAGTTTTGATGATTTCTGGTTCTAATGGTAAAGATAATGGCACTCTCTTTGGAATGTAACTCGAAATTCTATACTCATAGCCTTTATTCATCCATGGATGAAGTATTACTTCATGTAATGTTGCTCTTTTAGATGGATCTACCACCAACATCCGAGAGAGTAAAGAAATACACTCTTTTGAAAGGAAACTCGGATACTCGACATCACCTCTTTTGATTTTTTCGTGTAAGACAGATACTGACGAGTCATCGAAAGGAACTTTACCACAAACTAACACATATAAGACCACACCAAATGACCAAATATCAACTTCAGGTCCAACATAAGGTCTTGCACATAATAATTCAGGTGCAGCAAAGTATAAAGATCCACAATATGTTTTCAATAAATTTTTAGGAGAATAGAGGTTTGATAAACCAAAATCGATGATCTTAATATCACCTTTCTCATTGATCATAATATTTTCAATTTTGAGATCACGATGCACAACATTGTTTTTATGACAGTAATCCAAAGCAGATGCAATTCCACGAGCAAACTTTCTCGCGTTCTTTTCTTTTAAAGAACCATGAGCAACAATGTAATCCAACATTTGACCACCTTCGACATGCTCGAATAACATGTAGTAGTGGTTTGTCATTGGAACCATTTCATAAAGTCTACAAATGTAGGGATGAAATAATAATCTTCCCAATGCACCTTCACGAATGGTTCTCTTATCTCTAGCAAGCTCCTTTTCGTACTCTTTGTGACGTTGGGCAGCCTCTTGAGAAGTTGCAGGAGGTGGATCATCTGCATGAGCTCTTTGATATACCTTAGCAGCTCTTGGAATAATTTTCACTGCACATAATTCATGGGTAGCATTATGTTGGGCAAGTTTAACTTTTCCCATGGAACCGGCACCGATAGTTTTGATGAAATCCCAATCACCAATTGACTTTCTATGAAATTGTTGAGGTTGCTGATGAGCCTGCTCTGGATGAGATGGTTGTCTATGATGACCACGATGTTGTTGAGAATGAGGATTTTGGCCATGACCTTGACCATGACCATGACTTTGGTGCTGAGCAGGAGGATTCTGTGGGTGCAGATGAGTCTTTGACGCAACTGAACTACCAGAGTTGGCATCTTTGACAGAAGGAGACGCTATAGCGGCCGGAGGCAACAATTCTTTTCTTTGAGGTTGTTGAGGGTTAATAGCAGTAGGAGTTGAAGGGGGGTGGGCTTTGGAATTGCTGGCAACTCGATGGTGGGACAGGGCAGGAACAGTACGAACTGGTTGATTCAGAGTTGGATGAGTTGATTGAGGATTATTAAAGCTTGGGTCTCTAGAATGGTCTTGATTGTCTGTAGAAGTAACATAATGAGGAGAATCCACAGGGTGATCTTCTTTAGAATGATTGATATCCGATTTAGAATTACGAAGTGAACCACTTACACTTCTTAACATACGAGGAGTGGCAGGCTCACCGGGTTTAGGATAGGAAGGATACTGACCGGAATCTTGAGTAGCCGGAGAGTTTCTGGAAGGGAGATTCAGACTGACCACCCGCCGGGGTTGGTACTGGGGATCAAAGTTGCCGCTGGGGTCCATTGCGGCAATGAAAAGTAGGAAAGGGCCAGCAAGTTAATGGGAGCGACAAAGTCGACAAACAGTGATGAATATCAACGGAAAAGCTGGCGTGGGAGAGGGAGCGGGAGCAATCGAAGTGCGTGCTCAATAAGATGCAGATGCAGAGAAAAGAAGCGTGGAATGTGATCAATGGTCTGTGGCGAAAGGTAAATGATTGGTTGGATGGATTGTTGGCAAGGTAAGGGTCCCCAAATATCCGTCAGTGTGCTGCTAGTTCGTGGTATTTTTTTTCTCATAAGTGATAAATCACGAAGGTAATCATTGGGGGGTCGTGTACCATCCCGGTTTCTATTTTTCATTTTATGGGGGTGGACTGGTCCAGTCTCGTCTGGGGAGTTTCGATGAAACAACTGGTTAGTTGACAATTGAATGTTGTGATGGATTTGGTGTTGTAGGGACGATGAAGTGATTCCAACTGGAACTTCATTTTGGGATTTTCCGGGGTAGTTGGTGCCAATGTAGACGTCCCATGGATTCCGAACACTCGTACCAGGTCCATGACGTTGCTCTCAGCCGCGTGTGGTAAACTACGAACTACGGCAGGGACGGGCTCGTCAGTGTCAGCTTATCTAATCATCTGGGGGTCCCGGGAAAGGTGGATTTGGGGATCATTGAAGAAATGACTATAGAGTGTATACGCCATGAGGGTGGATTAGTTAGGCATGACGAGGGGTTAATCCTATTTGAGATGCTGAGACATTGTTGGCAAGGAGATGGCGGTGGAGATGAGGTTTGGCTTGGTATCGCACTTTGCTATGGCTAACCAGTTTGGCCGAGAGCCCTTTCCCATGGGAGATTTGGTGCCTGAAATTAGCCCCATTACTGAAGTCCCTAAGAATATGGTGGGAGAGGGCATATGATTTAACTGATAATACATCCACCAGAAGAACTTTTCATACTATATTAGATGAATCTGTCCTGGCCAAAGTGAGATCTGGTGATTCACTGGTGATTACTGGTGATTCACTGGTGATTACTGGTGATTACTGGTGCTGGTAGCTCAATTGCTAGCGATGGTTGAGTAGCTCGGTTTAGCGAGATGACATAGTGAGACATCCTGTTGGAAGGCGAAATCACCCCTAGTGACGCGGGCTCACCGGGTCAAGGTATCATAGTAGCATTACCCTGGAACCTACCCCTAGAACCTAAGATGTTTCAAGATGTTACAAGACGTTTCAACACGTTACAACACGTTTCGAGATAAACGGGGTGAAACATCCTAGCCAGAGCTTGTCGATATTACATAATTCGGTACTTACATTCTTTTTTTATTTTCTACTTTCTGGGTGTAATAGAAACTTATTATAATTTATGTTGCCTGGCATTGTGAACGTCATATGCGGCTCGAACAAAGTGGTGGTTTGTTCTGTAGAAGCTATTATGTGTCGAGCTTTGGGTCGAAGAATTAATGGTCGAATTTGTTGATATGGATGTTACTGACCTGAAACAATTGCGATACTTCCCTAAGTTGGAGTGATGCGAGAAGCTATAGTGAGAAGGAAGTGAGAAGGAAGTGAGAAGTATAGTGAGAAGTACAGTGAGAAGTACAGTGAGAAGTACAGTGAGAAGTACAGTGAGAGGCCAAAGAAGGTAACCAAACTTGCTCAGAATCCACCACTATTTCCACTTCCACCATCACCATTACCACCACCATTACCACCACCACTACCACCACCACTACCATTACTTCCATTACTTCCATTACTTCCATTACTTGCACTTCCATTAATTCTACCACCATTACCACCACCATTACACCACTACTTGATACAAATCATTCCATAAAATCCTACCAATTCCTCTTAACTTACTAACCATTCCCACCCTCTACTTCAAAATTTTATTCATACTCTTTTTGCTCTTTTATTCTTTTCCTTCTTTTTATAATCTTAGTTCTATCCTCAGATCTAGTAGCATTCGCGTTTCTGTCTCACCACGACGCTTACTTTTTTCCATCATACTTCCAAATCCGATCTTCACTCGCTTGCGGCTACTTCCATCACTCATCCATCGCAGCCTTTAATCATCTCTAGGCTCTTTTATTGCCTTTCAACCCTACTGAACTTATCATCAACCATCATATACCACCCTTAAGTGTTCAGATCTCGAACCTCAATTCCCCTTGCCTTGAACATCTCCTTTAGTATCGAAATCTTCTATTCTATTGGGCGTCACAAGGCTTGAATTTTGCATTCCAATTTATGAATCACCCCTGCATTATCTATCTACACTAGCGTCGTCCATTGACGATGTCTATCTCCTCCAATGACTCCCAGTCTAACCACGGATCAGCACATACCTCGTTCTCGGCTCCTTCCACTCGTCCAGCACTTGAACTGACTCCTCCTCCTGATAACTATGGATTGATTCGTCCATGTTTCCACATCAAATCGGTACTTGCCTCGAAAGCAAAGGAAACCGTGTTCAGTACTTATCGCCAGGCCGTCATAATAGCTCAGGCTGTAGGGTCCCATAAAGTCTATCGCACCAAGAAAGATGGAGGAATTATACCGCATAACAAATTGATCCACAAGAAATCAGAATCTTTAAAATGCACCGATTGCTCCCTTAATAACTTCCAGCATAACTTCATCTGTCTCCAGTGTCCTCACGTCGGATGTTTCAATTCCCATGCATACTCTCACTATAAATTACAACAACATTTATTCGGTATTGATTCCCATAATGGTCTACTTTATTGCTTTCTGTGTGGAAACTACGTTAATCATCCACAATTAGAAAAAATCCGAAATGAAGTTTCTGATGGAGGCGCTTCACAACAATATCAACTTCAAGGTCGCTTGGATGAAGATACACTTTCAGCAAATTATTCCGATCCTTCCATCAAAGCTGTTAGTGGTTTAAAAGGTTTTGTAAATCTCGGTGCCACCTGCTTTATGAGCTCCATCCTTCAAACATTTATTCATAACCCTTTTGTCAAGTACAGATTCTTCAACAATGACTTTCATTACTTCAATTGTGATCGTCGTGATGACGAATCGGTGGACGATTTCAATGCTTGCTTAACCTGTAGCATTGACAGCATATTCCAAAACTTTTACACCTCCAATTCCAATGAAGGTTTCGGAATGACCAACCTCTTAATCACTGCATGGCACAAACAAAAGTCCCTAGCCGGATTTCAGGAACAAGACGCTCATGAATTCTGGCAATTTTTGCTTAACGAATTTCATCTGGATCATGAACGTATTTTACAAACTCCCGGACAACTGATTTCCACTCCAGAGACTGGCTGCTCTTGCATTACACATACTACATTTGCTGGAGAACTTCAAAGCTCAATTCGATGTTTATCTTGTGATTCGGTGACCCATACCATTGATCCCATGATGGATCTCTCTTTGGAGATGAATAACTTGAAAAACAAAAAGAATGTTACTCTTTATGATTGTCTTGATAGGTACACCCTGGAAGAAAAACTTGATATGATGTACACTTGTCAATATTGTGGAGAGAAAACCGAAGCCATAAAATCATTGAAAATTCGAACCTTGGCTCCGGTATTGTCCATCCAATTAAAACGATTTGAGCATAATTTCAATGAAACGCCAACAAAGATTGACACACCAGTGATTACACCTTTATACTTAAATTTAACCAAATATGCATATGATTCAAAAGAGTCCCAAGCTATTGATGGTACAAAGATATATGAGTTATTCGCCTTGGTTTGTCACGTTGGCTCTGTTAACACTGGCCATTATATCGTTCTCGTGAAAAATGATGCAGGACAATGGTTGAAATTTGATGATAGTGTGGTTAGTTTGGTCTCACAAGATGAAGTGACCACCTCGAATGCTTATTTGCTATTTTACATTACTCACAGAATTTAACCCTTGTTGATTTCGTTAAACAGAACATATCGGATTAATGGTTTATGGGATTATTAGCTTATTGGCGGGTTTAGAATTCGCGGCAGTGGTTTGTGTCGCTCGGTCTAAAAAGTCTAAACTTGAACAAGAAATCCCATTACGCTTACGGATTTGGTTCGGTATCGAATTCAAGGTGAAATGTCACAGTTAGTCAGGAGTTGTGATAGACCTTGACACTATAAAGTTATTGGTTTGATTCATGTTCGGGGTTCTAGATTGCATTGTTTACCAAACATAAATCCCGATGCCACCATCGAATGGAATTTTCACTAGGATTTCAACCTAAATCAGCCAGTTCCAAGCATATGCCAATGCCATAAGCCGAATAGGCAGGGTACATGACAGAAAAGTGCAATTTCACCGCTACACTATGAAAAATTGGCACCATTAACACAGTTGACAAATCGTATATAAGTGTCAATAAAACATGCATCAGTTTGGATTGTAGAAACTTCCTTTGACGTTGTTGAATCAAACATTCACTCTCTTTACTTAATGCATTGGCTTCCATTCCTTTTGCTCATCCATTGGGCTCATTCCCTTCCCATACGTCGGGATCTGTTCGATGCCTCTAATGCCTTCTCCTCCACCATGGACACCCTCTGGGAAGCATTTTGGAGTGAATCACATTCGACTTTCTCTGACAAGCCCCTCCACTGTCTGAATGAAAAGGTCGTCAATCCTTCCATTTGGAACCTTGCCGTCACCGGGATGGCGGTAGTATTCAGAAACGACGACAAAAACATCACTAGGGCCATCGACAACTGTTTGGAGTACCAGAACTCCGACGGTTGGTTTTCTTCCACCACCTCGAAAGATAACGATGTTTACGTGGATGACAATGCCCAAGTCTTGTGGGTGTTTCTTGGGGCGTACAATGTCCAACATAAGCAAGAGCATCTCGAGGTGGCTCAAACGCTCATGCTGTTGATCAAGGGCCAATGGGTAGACAAGTCGGGAGGTGTACGGTGGAAACTCAATGCTCCATATGTCGCAGCCATTTCCACTGCAGAGGCTGCATTATCAGCTGCGAGATACTTTGAGGTTACTGGAGATGGTGATGCCTATAAATTTGCTCAGAAGTGTACTGACTGGATGTTTGATCATTTGATAGATCCTGAAGATGGACTCATCTATGATGGATTGAATTCTGACACAGGAGAAATCAACAAGGGAAAACTAACCTACACCGTAGGAGTTATGATGTCTACCCTAGTGATTCTCGATCGCTTTACTTACTCTACCACCAACACTCAACGGGCCATCAAGCTTGCTAAGGCCTCGCTCAATCCCAAGGGTCCATTTTACGACTCCGATGGGTATTGGAACAACGCCTTGAGTTATTCACATCTTTTTGTAGGTGGATTGGTGGACTTGGTGCAGGGATCCAATTATGTCACCCAAATTAGAAACCACAACCAATTTAACGGCATCAAAGCCGAAGTTCAGAAACAAGTTCAACATTTACAGAGTAAGTCTGTTCAAGGCTCTGGTTTGTTGTATGTACTGTCGCCTACCCCTAACCAATCAAAAACGTTTTTAAGGCTTACCATGGGAAACATCCAAATAGATGTGCCAACAGCGAAAAATCAAAATCGTGAACTTACTTTACTAAAAAGAGGACTTCCACAAGATTATTGCGATAATCTCAAAAAGTATTCGTTAATGGATACAGCCTCGGTTGCCCAAATTCACCATAAGGCTAGTCTACTTTAATGTAACTTTAACATAACTTTAACTGGCAACTTAGAATATAAACCCCAAAGTTATAAAATTTCATAATTAAGAAAAATATTAGAAAAATATTAGAAAAATGGGAAATATTAAAAAATACATCATCCATAAAATATTTATTAAAGTTGAACTTTTCATTTCAATTAACATGATATTCATGATATTAATAACCATTTATCATCGTTCATAATACCTTATTGCGTTATACCCTCTTAATATATTTCGGTTCTTTGGTAGTTCATATCATTAAGCTATTCTATATATATTGATTAATCCAGGTTTTTTTTAGCTACATTTTTTAAATAATTTAGGTATCTTAATAATAGTATAATATCCTTTGATTTATTGACTACATTTTTTAAATAATTTAGGTATATTAATGTTAATAAATAGTATAATTATCGAGTCAATATTGGTAAAATTAATTAAAGTCGTCGATAGTGATGTTGGCTTTATCACACATTTTTCTAAAGTGGTTGCCAGCTTCGAATAAGGCACGGGGGATACCCTTTTCGACAATCTGACCATTGTCCATCACGATGATTCTATCATACTTTAAGATGGTTTTCAATCTATGGGCAATACACAAAATAGTGCATTGAGAAAATTCCGTAGCAATAGTGTCTTGAATCATTGAATCGGTGCCGAAATCCACAGAAGAAGTCGCTTCATCAAGAATCAAAATCTTGGAATTTCTCACTAAGGATCTAGCAAGAGCAATTAACTGTCTTTCACCAAGAGAAAAATTCACACCTTCGTCTTCAACAATCTGATCCAAATGGAACTTGTGTAAATCATCGTACCCAACGTTATTGGCAGGATCATATGTGATTCTCTTAACAAATTCCATTTCATCAGGACTGATCAATCCAGATCTTCTCAAGGTATCCCACAAGAGATCATCCGAATATTGGTTGAAAGGGTCCAAGTTCTTACGAATAGAACCTTGGAATAACACTGGATCTTGAGGGATAATGGATAATTTGGATCTCAAATCAACCAATCCCATATTGGAAATATCCATACCATCGATACGGATATTTCCCTTATCCAATTCAACCAATCTATAAAGTGCAGTCATAATAGAAGATTTACCTGCACCTGTTCTTCCACAGATACCAACCTTTTCACCTGGATAAACTGAAAGACTCATGTCTTTCAAAACGTGAGGTAAGTTTGGTCTATACTTCAAAGACACATTATCAAATTCAATATAACCAGAAGATGGCCATTCAACGGGAGGAGTGAATTCAGGTTTGAAATAATCAGCTTCTTGAGGCATTTCAAAACCATAATTATGTAATCTTTCAACTGAATTCATTTGATTTTCAACTTCAGTCATAGATCTAACAGTTAAGGATAACAAACCAACAATTTGAATGGTATAACTTAACAATAAACCAGTAGATGATGCACTGATGTTGAATTGATTAGTGATACACAACATACAAATCACCAAAGCAAAACAACTGGCCAAAACATCCAAATGAACACATAACCATCTTTGATTAGCAATAGAAATGTAATAAGCTTCATTCATTCTATCCAAAAAGTAATCATTCTTTTCTATAAAAGTAGATTCAGCTTTAAATGCTTGAATGGTACTCATACCAGTCAAAGTTTCATTGAAATTATTATAAACCAATGATCTTTGAGTAGCTTCTAATCTTTTAATCTCTCTTGAAGAACCTTGATAAAAGTTAGAAAAGAAAATGAATCCAAATACCAAAAATGGAACAAAAATAGCAAACCATGGTAAGTAACAGATACATAAAATAATGATACCAATTATTAATGCTAATGGGAAAATGAATAATCTCATTTCTTCACCAATTTCATTATCTAAACAGTCGGTATCTTTAGTGAATCTGTTCAAAATTCTTCCCAAAGGATTTGTATCCATGAAACTCATTGGTGCATGTAAAACTCTTGCCACTGCTTTCATATTCAAAAGTTCAGAAGCATTATTATTGAAATAAGCCAACATGGTGAATTCAATAGCGGTGAAAATAATCGTAAGGAATGTAAGACCAACATAGATACCAACATAAAAATGATCAGTTCTATTTTTGAATTTTCTTTCCATCCAATATGATAACCAAGTGTTAGTGAAAACTTGAAGGAAGGTTGCTACGGTCACAAGAGCCACGAAAAGAGGGAAACCTGCCCAGCCAAATACTCCAGATCCAAGTTCAATATATTTCTTGTAGATTTTCCAAGAAATAGCATTTGTAGCTGATTCTTCATCTAATGTGGTTCTACCAATAAGATCAGATTCAACATGTTCACTAAAACTTTGTTGCTTGATCAATTCAACTTCTTCGTTCTTGGTCATTTTTTCAGGGTTGATATCTTCATCAAGTTCTTCAGCACCTTCAGCATCCTTGGCAAATTCAAGTAAGTTGACAAAGTAACCGTTTCTTCTGGTAAGTTCGGGAACAGTTCCAACATCAATGGTTCCATTACCATTCAAGAATACAATTCTATCAGCAGATTCGAGGATACCAAGTTGATGGGTAGCTAAAATAATAGTCTTATCCTTCAATAAGCCTTGGAATAAGTTCTTGACAATATGATTTCCAACTCTGGAATCAACAGCACTGATAACATCATCAAATAAGAAAGTGTCTTTACCAGAATATACTGCTCTAGCCAAATTAATTCTTGCTTTTTGACCTCCAGATAAAGTGATACCTCTTTCACCAATCTCAGTCAAATCTCTAGATGGTAATAAATTCAAGTCATCTTCTAATGCACAGGCATAAATCACTTGATTATAGTAAACAGGATCGAATGATTTACCAAATAAAATATTTTCACGAACAGTAGCATTTTGGATCCATGGATTGGAACATAAAATCAAGTCATTATTGACCATCAATTCACCACGACTTAATTTCATGAAACCAGCCATAGCACTCAAAAGAGAACTCTTACCGGATCCAATGATACCGGTGACAATAATAAATTCACCTTTTTCAACCATAAGATTGATATTTGATAATCCAGCGAATTGCTCTTCAGTTGATTTTTCAGAGAAAGAAGCATTTGAAGAGTTTTCTGATGAATTTCCTTTAGAAGCCATCTTCATAACCTTTTGCTCTTTCTTCATGAGTTTCTTACGGGCTTGTTCTTGTTTCTTCTTGATCTTTCTTTGTTTTCTTGCTTCTTCACTCAAATCCCACATATCGAGATCAAGTTCATCATGAAATGATTCCCAAATGAAGTCTGCTTGTCTGATTTCAATAGCGTAATCGCTATTAGAGTGATGAGAAATGTTCAGAGGTGGAAGAGGGGTGACTGCTCCACTGGTGATAGGATAGTCATTAGTATATTCATTAGCAGGGGAGTGAATGTAAAAATTGTCTTGAGAACCAGATAATTTCTTCTCCAATTCTTCGTTGAATTCACTAGCTTTTAAAAAGTCAGACACACGAGTGAATCCAATATAAGCATCAGCACCAGTTGCTAAAGCAAGTGGTAAAAGCATGATGGCTTGAGCCAAAATTGAAAACAATGATAACGATGAGAAAACTTCAGATGGTGACTTCATTCTTTTACTGGACCACATGGTGACAAATGAAACCATAGATGTTAAGATTGGAAGAGTCACAGCGTATGCAGTGATAAAATTTCTTAATACTTTAATAGTAAAGAGATATTTCATTTCTTTTCTTCTAACATCAACAATATTCATTTTATAAGCCAATTCCCAAGCATAAAATTTAATAACTTTAAGATTATTCAAAACTTCTCTCATTAATCCAATTCTTTCATCAGTATATTTAACGACGGTTTCTCTGGTATCAAACAATTTCTTAGTTAAGATGACACAGATAAATAATGAGATAATAAATAATCCAATACCTGCAAGTGAAGGTACTCCAATATTGACCAATAATAAAACTATAGCAATGATGACAGGAATTGGGAAACAAACAATTAAAGGTTGAAATCCAATAGCCAAATCAATTCTTGCTAAATCAGTACTCATTAAAGAAGTAATTCTTCCAATTGGAAAGATATATTTTGATCTTGCAGATAAAGTGAAAGATTTTGTTAAAAGTGATTTTGTTAAAATGGCTTTAACTTGAGCACCAGTCATCATAGAATTATGGAAAAAATGATTAACTGTAAGACCATTAATAAAAATCAATAATACTGAACCAAATGTATAACCAATACCTTTATTATAAGTGGTTTCAATGTTGAAATATCTTAATTCAACAAAATCAATTAATTTTCTCGTAAGTAATGGAGATAATGCTTGACTTGAAAATGAAAGGGCCAAACAAATGCAACTGAAAGTATATTGCCACCAAAATGTCATTAATAATGCAAATGGAACAGAATGAGCTGGCCATTCAAAATTGGACAAATCAGGGTTTGTTTGTAAATGTTTTGCTCTTGCCTTGTTCAAAAGCTTTTGTAAGTTCTTTTCATATTTTTCATGCATAACTTTAGTGGTAAGTTCTGGAGTTAAATACCATAAATCTTGAGGAACTAAAGTTCTTTTGTAACCTTTAACCAAAATTGGCCATAACCACCAAAATCCAATACGTTTAAAGTAATGAGATACATGCCATGGATAAGGTTTACGGTCTTCTTCCAAGGTGATTGGAGGAACTTTTTTAGATAACATCCACGAGAACAATCTAGTTTCATTCTTCAATCCACCATCTTGAGCTTCCAATGACAAGTTTGAACCAGCAGACTTGGTATGGAACTCAGATGCAGGGATCTTCTCCAAGTTAGTTTGAGACAGGATGGAGTCCACATTGCTTTGGACATAATCAGTGTGCTTTTCTGGAGTCTCAGCCATAGGAGGTGGTTGCTTTCTTTTACCGGTTCTGCTCTTCTTCTTGATTTTTTTGGTCCGTACCGGTTGTTGTTGGTATGTTTGTTGTTCCACATAAGTGGTTGTAGTGTCGCTGCTGTTGGATTGAGCAGGATCCAAGAGGCTTTGTTGGTATTGAGTTCTGCGATCGTAGGGACTTCTTTGATGAGACTCTTGAGGTTGAGGCAACGCTTGTGGTGGGTTGCTTTGGTAAGATCTCTGAACGTAAGCGTTAAATGGAGCCGAGTTGGGCAAGTAGTACTCTTCTGGCACTTCAGAGTCGCGGTTGTAGTTATCTTCGATATCACCATCGTCGTACGATTCTGGAACGGTGGTTTCGTGGTGGGAAGTAGGCCGGCCAGCAGAAGCTTGGTGGGCCTCAGGGACGTAACTGTTGTAGATGTGTCTAGACATGGTAATGAGTAACTACCACAGATGGGGGTATTATGGATGGAACACTGGTAGATTTATACTTTCTCCACAGGGTAAATTTGACAATGTCTTCTATAGAAGGACAAGTGCAAGCACCAGGAATCCAGGAGGCTGCAAAGGGAAATGTGATGGAGAGATCAACAATCGGGGTTGTTGAAGTCAAATGCTATTGTTGTTAAACAATAGAATTGCTGGTAGAGGGCTGCTTACCAGGAACGAGAACGACTGAAGGCCAGTAGAAAGGATAATACGCTTTGTTTTGGCGGATTATTCGATACTGCTGGTTGCAAGACACTGGCTTAAACTAACAGTCTTTGCTCCCTAGTTTGTTGACAGGGCTGGGGATAGAGAGATCCAGCGATTCAAAGTGCGGCTGGAGAACCTCAAACAGTGAAGGAAGAGCTGGTTATGCTGAGCAGGGTATAAAGGGATGCTGGAGCAGAAAGCAGAACAAACTAATGAGGACGGATCCAAATTAACAGCAATATCAACTTAAGAAAGAAAAGTGATGAAGTCAATTAAGGAGGAACTACGGCATATTTCTACTCTATCACCGTTTCAAGGCATTGGCCATCGAATTTGTATGCATGGAGAAATATCCTTTTTGGGCAGGAGATCATATACAGGAGCGTCGGGGCTTTGCCGCACCGACAGTCCCCACTTGACGGGGAGGGGCATGAGGGTGCATACAACGACGGGGAGGATGTGGGACGTTTGTACGGATAAGCATCATATGGTGGCGAGCACCCGGCCCGTCGGACGTAATCATCGGATGTAAAGATCGGAGGTACAGATCAGAATGGGTAAGTAAGGGCAAGGGCACTCAAAGTACCACATATGAGCAGACTCCATCAAAAGCCTAAACCCTCTCAGTGCATCGGCATCCTGTACACGGCATTCTGTTCGCAACATATCGCAGGGATGCAGCACACGACGGAGACACCAGATCACATCCTGCAGACGCACCTCAAGGGCCCACGATGACATGGCTAGCGAACCTGTGATTTCATGGAGGCTCTGCTGAACCAGTCATCAACACTTGAAATTGAAACCGATACAACCGTTTTAAAGACCCTCCAACTTGACCAACAGGGCAGGAAACCATAGTTACTTTATCACACTGTGGGTTTGGTTTAGAAGTGTCACCTAAAATAACTCTACAGTGTCCCCCAATGCGTCGTATATAGAAGATGCATGATGAAATTTTATTATGTCATCAATTACCAGTAGCAGTTACTGGGAAATCAAATTACCAGATTTCAAGATTTCAAGATTCCAGCCGGATTTCTAGGGATGCTTGTATCACACGAGAATAGTGGAATGGTCTATAAGCCCTTAGAGGCTGTAACCTTGAAGGAACAGGGCCCAGGTACTAGATATCAGGATAGGTATAGTAGGCGTGGATTGACGCATCTCATAACTTCCCCATATGGTAGTGCGCAAAATATTCATAGCAAACAGCGAGTGAAGCTATTTCCGCATTAGGCATAGACATGCAAGACCATATCAGATGTGGTGGACTATTACTGAAAGGCCTTGACTTAAGGCTTCAGAGCTAAACTTCGATTTATATGGAGTTTCCATACAAAATTTGACCTATGACGTTATTTACTCCACACATTTTCAACCCTATAGCTTTATCGACCGTTGTATACAATAAATGTCTAGTATATTTTTGTAATTTAGACTCTGAAGTTGAGGCTAAATTTGTAAAGTTATTATTTCGCAGGTTATTATTTCCCATGTTATTATTTCATCACAATTAGACTTTCCCTAGAGTCCCACAACTTTCTTAGATCCAACAGGTTATAAGCATCGCTAAACTACAAATCTCGTTAGCAGGTTAAGCTGGTTGATCCTTGCAGGTTACTATTGAAAGTAGCATTTCTTCTATCTTTTTCTTTATTAACTTTTTTTTAGATGATTCTACATATCAGATTGAAGCCTCACCCCCCAGTTTCGATCAGGAGATTTGGTTTTGATGCCGTAGACATCCCCTACTTCTGTCAGAGAGCAAATCTTCTGACCTGGAAGTGGCTGTGTGATCCATATGAGCACATGTGCTAGCTTGTCAGAACAGATTGATTAGATGGATGTTCATTTTGTCACCTTCTCCACTGGTTAGAAACTTACCCATTTATTACTCAATTAAGTAGCAGATACAGATGTCAAACATTCCAACTATTCTATTCATCTTGTGTCTGACCTGAACTAATAACCGAGACAGGGGGTGGCACATACCGGAGATCGTGCTCATAATATTATAGTATAGGTTGTAAGATTGTTTGTTCTAGTTCAATTGTTTCATCGGACGGATGGAGAAGATGAATACAATCGTAGGGAATTTTCACTATCTAACCAATTGGAGCAATAGTGCCATAGCAATAATTGGAGAAATTAATTTAACTTGTGGAAATAGAGAGACACCGAGAGAGAGAGCAGTTGAAGTTATTGGAGGCTAAAAATTACAATTGATTAATATTTGATGAAACTATTGGTCCTCCTTGTACATTCTTTCATATTTCATAGTCAGTGTATAGTTCAAAAATGGAAATAACTGAAATTTGAAACTTGAGAAGTCAGAAGTGAAGTGCTATGACCATGACCATAGTCCATACTGCAAGTAATATTTTGTTATCGATATTGATTGAATTTTAAATATTGATTTTTTTGTTGAAATTTGTATAATCTATCAGAAGCAGTTACATTGATGATTATACTGGTTCATTTGGGTCATTTGGGTCAGGTTGGCTTCTCTAGGTCTAAATCCAACCTGAACCTGGGCCTCCTGGGCCTCCAAACCCTCCAGTACCGCCAAACCCAGGACCACCAAACCCAGGACTTCGAATGTTTCCGGGTAATCCTGAACCCATAGCTTCCAAGTTATCTTCACCGTAAGGATCATCAAATCTGGCACCAGGGGGGACACCAAGTCTTGAGGTATTCCCACTCGATCTACGGCCTCCAAATAATGGATGATCTGATGTGGGGTGCATTCCTCCTTCGCCCGATGCTAATGGATCCAAATATGGTTTCATTTCAGGGTATTTGGGTAATCCAGGAGGATTCAAATCTCTGTCACCAATAGGTGGCAAAAACTCAGGCCGTCCACTTCTCGCTGGAGCTCTGATTTCGAGTTCATCTTCAAAGTCTGGCATATCTACTGGACGCGACTTGGAAGGGTGATCCAGTCTCAGTTCAAGGTGAAGATGATCTCCTTTCCCTATTTGTGGCAATCTATCAGCATCGTTGTTTTGAGGATCAGGCTTCTTCGTATGCTGCTGTTCGTCCTTCCCTGGAGAGGATTCAATGGATTGCTCAAACAATTTCTTAATGGCTTCTCCAGCATTGACACTATCACGCACCCGCCTATTAAACCCCTGGATCAAATCATTAGAGAGATTGATCTCGTTGATGGGAAACTGAACCGTATGATCCACGATGTCTCGGGCACTCCAGTTGATGGTGATATTCTCCACTTTTTTGGGTTGATCATACACCCAATTGACCGCCATCAATTGATCATCCAACTGGGCCACACTTAATGAGAGCAATTGGACTGAACCATCTGCCCACAGATACTGAACCAATTTGGGAGTATCAGTGACGAGCTGTTGACGAAACTTCGAGCATGTGGGATAGAGTGAACCCACATAGTTTAGAGCTAAATGAACTGTAAGTTCAAGGTGATTATTGATCATTTTGAGTGAAGGTGGTGAAGGTAATGGTGATGGTGATGGATTCCATTGTGGGGTCACTAAGGACTTTTACCCAACCCGGGCCCATGACCCACGCACTACCTTAATAATCAATATCAAGAACCAGTTGGTGGATGGTAGTGTGGAGTCCATAGTTTACCACCTGGTGGCCTTACTATAGCATCATGTGATACATCAGCTGTTCCTAAGGTAACTTATAGCTGACTCAGGGTAACTACTGGGAGGGTAACTACTACCCGGGCCCAGGGTAACTACTGCTTGGGGTGCAGGGGTCAACCTTCCCCACGACTAAAGAAGCACTAATCTCGCCTGTTACTACCACTAGCAATTAGCAACTGACAATTAGCAACTAGCGACTAGGAACTAGCGACGAGCAACTAGCGACTAGCGGCTTCGACTATCGGTACCTCTGCACCGAACCCCTCATCCATTCGTACTCCGATGTCTCGCCACTGGCCGTTCAACCATTCAACTTAGTTTAGCCTAGCTTGCCTAGTTGGCCCAATTGTCGCAGTTGGGCCCGATAGGGAGAATGTCTCGAAATTCCTCACCACTCCGGTGCCGAAGTCATTGCGCTCCTTCCATGCTCACTTCGATGATTTCTATGATTTCCATGATTTCCATGCTCATTTCCATTTTGTTTCTCACTCATTTCTCACTCCATACTAACTCTATGCTCACTCCATCTCACTCCATACTGTAGTTACTCATGCTCAATTTCTTAATGTGCTAATGCCCCATGTCATAGCCCCATGTTTACCAGGTTTTCTACCATTCTTCTACTATGGCGTTATGACATGGGATTAATGATTATGCTTAACCATCTATGGAGATCTCATACTTCATTCTATTGCTGTCTCTACTCAACGCCTGAGTCATCTTCCTCCCAACCACTGGTAGTATAGCCACTGGTGCGGCTCGGTTCTCCGCGGCCACTTCCCCGGCCACCCTGGCCCTAGCCTAACCCAAGCCCACAGCCAGGAAGTCCCACCACACCACCACCACCACTAGGGGTAACTTCAGTACTAACCCCATTAGTTCGATAACCAACTTTTCCTGTTTGTATTGTTTTGTTTTGTTGTCTTTCAACTACGAGTGGTTCTCTTATAATCTAACCCCCAACCTCAGCAATTTCAGCAATTGTCATCCCCTCGGCACCACTCCATCCCGGCCGGCCACCTTATCGTGCGTACAACGTTTTTTTCTTAACCAAATCATTAACACACCCAAAGTTAACTAGTGAAAGTTCTTCCTCCAATCTCTTTCTCTAAGAAAATCATCATTGGTACCTCCAATCCAATCGCAGTACCATCAATCCGCCGTTGGAATTAAACCTCGTTATACCATCCATCCCCCCGATACATCCGAGATCACCATAGGACTATGACCACCACCGTTCCCTTGGTCTACTCGTTCACCGAGTTTGCAGGGGTAGCAGATGCTGTGGCCGATCATGTTATTTCAGCACAAAACCTTGCGTTGTACAACACATTGAACGCCCAGGAGATCCAAATCCTCAAGGACCAACATCGTCCACTGTTGACTTCTACCGATAGTTCAGTGTCGGTTTTATCGCCTTCACCTAGTAGGTTAATGGGATCTCCAAATCCTAATGTTAATGGCAATGGAAACGGTAAACTTAAGAAGGAAAAGAAGAAGAAGGCAGAAGTACGGTTCAAAATTGCTATTTCCGGTGGTTCTTTGATTAAAATCTTACACCAAGGTCTCCTTGCCCGTCAAGAATCGATTGAATGGGACAAATGGGACGTGTATTTTGCAGATGAACGTCTCGTGCCGTTCGAATCGCCCGACTCCAATTATGGTCAGGCCAAACGTGAGCTTTTCGACAAGATCGAAGGGGAAAAGAAGCCTCGAGTATTCCACATTGATGAATCACTCATCACAGATCCTCAAGAATGTGCCGATAATTACGAAAAAGTGTTGATTTCCAATTTTGCTAAGAAGGACTCGGTTAAATTGCCCATGTTTGACTTGTTCTTCTTGGGTTGTGCACCAGATGGTCATATTGCTTCTCTTTTCCCAAATCATGGTGAACAATTAAGAGAAAAATTGGCATGGTGTATGCCAGTTTCCAAAGCACCTTCGGGTCCTGAAGAAAGAATCACTCTTTCCATTCCAGTCATATGTCATGCCAATAGAGTCACTTTCGTTGTAGAAGGTTTGACCAAGGCACCTATCATGAGAACAATCATGGAGAGACCAGAGAAAGGATTGCCAAGTTCCATCGTCAATGAAGGTGCCGCCGGAAAGGTGACATGGTTTGTCGATGATGCTGCTTTGCAAGACTGCTACGACATCACAAAGAAGAAGTATAAGTATTTGTCGATTTCTAAACCACAAGATTAATCAAAAAATCACATAACGATTGGGATGTTTACCACTGGAATCTGCTCTCTCATCATTATTGACACTTTAATTTCAAACCTGATTAAAGCTAAAGCTCATGCTAAAGCTAAAGCTCATGCGCAAGCTCAAGCTCCAGGGTTCTTTGACGTGGATTTGGGGTTCTTATTGATATCAGTATCCTCCTACAAGTTTGCGTCCAGCTGTTATTATAATGATCATACAATATATACATTTTTATTATGCAGAAATGGAGATTTTTCAACATAAAACGCAATCGTAGTACCATTGAATAGTAAAATGGTTACTTATGTAGCCGATTTCTCAATATATTCTTCTGGAGCTCTTTCAGCCCATTCTGTCCAGGAACCATCATAGACTCTAACAGGAACATCCAATCCAATGATTTGATTGATAGCAAATTTTAAGATCACTGCAGTGACTCCAGATCCACACATTACAATGATTCCTTTCTTATTTTCTAAGAAATCCTTGTTTGAGAGATCTAATCCGAAATCTGCTTGGAAAACTTTCAATATTTCTTGTTTAGTCTTGAAAGTTCCCTTATCAGTAATTACTTTACCAAAGGGTAAAGACAAGGAACCAGGTACATGGCCCGAGCTTAATCCCGGTCTTGGTTCTGGAGCTTGACCTGTGAATCGATCATTTGATCTAGCATCAAAAACAAAGTATTGCTTTGCTAATTGATGATGTTTAACTAAATCCAATAATTCATCAAATTCAATCACTTGATGTTGGTAATTTTGTTGAAATTGCTGTTTGGAAATGACTTCATATGATTCAGACGGAGTGATAGGATTAGGCGATTTGGTTTCAATTGGATATTCTCCATTCTTATAAGCAGTATAACTATCTAATAAGTATACTTTAGGATGGCCGAATAAAGAAAAAGTCCAAGCAGCTCTTGGACCTGAGAAGATACCAGATTTATCATAAATTAACAAGTGATCTGATGAATTGATGCCCAATTCTTTAACTGCTTGAGTAAAACTATCAAAATCTGGAAGCATATGAGGATATTTACTATCAGGTAAACAAACTCGATCAAGATCAAAGAATCGGGCTCCTTCAATTCTTTCCTTATGGTATTCAGTTCTACCATCTTTAGGATTATTAGGCATAAACCAAGTGGCATCAATGGGGATCACTCGAGTGGTGCGACCAGCGCTGGAAATTGCTCTGAAAGCATTTGGAGTGAGAGTGGCTAAAAAGGATTTGGTAGTCATTATTGGTTGATTCTTTATGGGGAAGTTGGTGATAACCACACTAACCATCACGTGGGGTGATTATATCGGTTGCGAATTAATTTCCAAAGGGTTCATTGAGGTGGTTAACAAACCAAAATACCAAAATTACACCAATCTAAGAAAAAAACTATCATCAAAATTATTCAATAAAAAGTATCAGTAAAATTATTCAACAAAAAGTATCAATAAGTTTGTTCAATTAAAAGATGGAATAAAATCGTATTCAAGCTTATCAGAAAAGTGCCCAAAATTACCACCAATTAACCCTCTGAAAGTGCTCTGAAAGATGGTTCTTTCAGAGGGTTATACATAGATCTTATGATAAATCTATTAATAATCATTATTAATGCCTACCTTTACACCCACCAAAGTATAAGTCAATTTACAGAATCGAGATCAGTAACAGGTTTAGTTCAAGAAGACAGGCTTAGTTACTAGATTAAAGATAGAGGAAGATATTATTGTAAGACGTTTCCACAACTACTATACAAGCTACTGCAAATCAGGTAGTATTATTAAGGGATACGAATACTACTATTAAAACCCGTATGTAAAAAGTGACTATACAATGGCTGATAGGACTTATTTAGGTGATCGTACTATAGCTCTTGAAAGGGCATAAATCAAGCTTTAATTCTTTGATTATGCCGTTACATAATTATATATGATTAACTCATGTCTTACATTTGAAAAGGCTTATAAATTATATCTTTAATACAATGAAAGAAATGACCTGCATAACTTATGATTAATTATCATAATATTTGTTCAAGATATATACTTATTTACCCCTAAAGGAACCTAAACCTAAAGGAATTATTATTGTTAATGCTGTGAATTGATAGTGATCAATTAAAGTGATAGTGGGTTTGGAGATTATGGAGGCTAAATTAATGTACCCGATAAATATTTCCTTATATTTTATTATTATGACTTTTACCATTGGGTTCAGTTCAGTATGAATTGAGAAAAACTTGAGTGAATTCATCTCTATATCACCAGAGACTTCTACAATCACTCAATTGACCGATTGGCGGATTGACTGATTACCTGATTAGCTGATGTATTGTATGGAAAAATTTCTACTCAATTGATTGGGAATATCTTAAGTATTCTCTTTAACTAATTATCTGTTTTAGCTGGGATTTCAGCATTAACTGGAACTTCAATTGGAGCTACATCCTTTGAATCAGTTGTGATTGCGGTTTGGGTTTCTGGTTTAACCATGGTTTTGGAAAAACGGGCAGTATCAGCTTTCATGAACTCACGTAATGCCATGGTGGCATATGAACTTACACCCAATTGCATCTTCAACACAATAGCCAATTTTTCACCATCACTGACAGGCTTAATAAGACGCTCCGGATTCTCAACCCCTTCTTTCTTCTCTTTCAAGAGTTCCAAATCAGTCTTGACCAATGGAACATCATCTCCACTATATTTGATCAAATCGTACGAAAGGTTTTCTGGTCTGGCCATCAAGTTTCTGTAAGATCCAGTTAAGGAGAATTCCTTAACTCTTCTGGTCATTTTGAATGGATCTAAACCATCCTTGGCCATCACATCAACGTAAACTTGTCTCAAGGTCTCATTGGTTGGATATTCAACCTTGTAACCTGGACTAGGAAGAACAACATCATAGATGGTATACTTTCCAGAAGTAATGTCTTGTTGAGTCAAAGCTTTAACTTTGGTATCTCTTGAAATTGCCACATCTTCTTCAAAATCATCATCTTTTTCAATAGGAGTATTATCTACTACCAAATCACCTTGTTGTAATTCCATTCCAAATAATTCAATTCTTCTGGTAGCCACCATATTCCAAATATATGATTGATAGGCATGAGCATACATAATTCTCAAATTCTTTGGAATGGCCATAATGGCTTTAAAGTAGGATTGAGAACTATATTCTTCATCGGAATTGAGCGTCTCCTTTTCAAGAACCCTTAAAACAGATGTTTCTGCTGAAAATCTATGAGGCATCTTCTTTAAAGTTAAAGAAGGGTTTGAAGTCTCAGCCCAAATTCTTCTAGCTTCAATTGAATCAGGGGCAACTACTTCTTGTTCTGATAAGATCAATTCCACAACATTCTTCCATTCTTCCTTAAGCATATGAATTCCAAGCTGATGAGTAGAAATGGAAAAAGAACCAAATCTTTGCATTCCATAGTAATTAATGAAACCCTTTTCTTTTAAAGATTTGAAACAATCTTCAACAACATCTTCAATCTTATCAGATGAACGAATGGATTGCACATCCCTAATGGTGATAAGAAACTCATTACCATTCAAATCTCCTAAACCTAAAGGTCTATCACTGTATGCAAACCCACCAAGAATAGATCCTTTCAAGGCTTTGTTAAGAGAATTTACTCTAACAACCTTACCTCTATGAATACTGAATCTTTGACAAGTAACACCTCTTCTATCTTTGGTTCCAGCAAAGTTAATACTTTTTGGAGGAAATCTCAAGAGTTTAGAAATAGTGGAAGCTATTTCCATAGTTTCCCTATTTTCCTTATACACAGTGAATTGTAAGTAAGGTTTAAATGCACCTAAACCATAGTTAACCACTCCGTTCTCGTCCACATGATGCATACTCTCTTGGGGATGAGTACTACCTCTTCCTTTTCCCTTCTTGGCAATGGCAACTCTAAAGGTATTTTCAGGAGAAGTGACAGTTTCCAAGAGTCCTTGGAAAGCAGCTCTGAAAAGTTGATGTAATTTTCCTCTTTGTTGCTTATCATCGAATACTGTAGTAGTGGTCAAATTGTTACCGGTAGTGAATAATTCTTCCACTTGTGCCAATTCCGTTTCGGTAATTAAGGTTAAAAGTTCTTTGCGATGTTCATCAGATAAAGTATATTTTGGTTTAGCTTCTTCTTCGGCTTTTTTGGCATCTTCTTCCAACTTCTTCTTTTCTTTGTAAGCTTCAAGTTCTTCTGGAGTGAAATCTTTAGTATGTTCCTTCTCTTGATCTCTAAGTTCTGCTCTACGTTCTCTCTTGGATTTTCCAAGATCGAGACCTTGATCTAATAAATGGATAACGTTTCCATCTAAATCGATTTCATTGACTTGGAAGTCGGAGTAGAGTTGTTTGATACTTCCAATGAACCCTCCATCTGAACGGTTATTCTCATTAATGTAAGAGGTGATTCCTACTTGGTCTTCTTGAACAACTTTTAATGCTCTCTCATCATAATCCAACCTAAGCTTTTTGGATGCCTCATTGGATAACCCTTCAAAAGGTCTCTTGGTGAAATTGGACGACATTAGGGACTTTCGAGCTAAGAGCGACCGATGAATCGACTTTAATATTCGAATAATTGTGAATACTATCAAGTGGTGGAATATTTCCAATGAAAACTTGGGTGGTACATGCAGGATGTGATGAGGTTTGTTGTGGAACTGGAACTAGAAGGTTAAAGCAATAGCAAGAAGAACAATATCAACGAATACGTACTTGAACTGTATAAATCAACCCAATTGATTGGATGATCACTTGATGCTATTTGAATTTAGTTTCAGTTAGAATTCAGAATTTCTCCAGTTTTTGGTGTGTATCGCATGGCCATTTTTGTGGATATTATCAACTTCATAACTCAATAGGAAGAATTGAAAGTCAACCCGTAATCAAATTAGAACATTCAGGTTCCCTGGATATAATCATTTTAGCTTTTATAATTACTCAATTGAGCTTTGTTAGGAATCACCTGTAAATGAGTACCATCACATATCACATATTTCAAAATAAATACTACTCCACTATAATCATACATAATCAAGTTCAATCAGCTAAACTTAACATAGTGTCTCACAAATTATTAGAATATGTCTTCATCAACATATAATGCTTAGTTTAGTTAGTCTGCACAGTTTACTTTTTCTGCCTGGTCTACTTAGTCTGCTTAGTCAACTAATATGCTTGACTGGTTTTATATCTGTGAATTTATGGCTGCGAAATCTGCAACTATTTGCTACTTGCTATGTTCAGTACTCCAAACACCAATTGGAATAGAACGGGTTTCTTCAGGAAAACAAAGGTATTGGGGAGATCCGCCAAATCTATAAGATCATTGAAACGTATTAGATCAGATTCAAATACCCTTTACGATCAAAGGTCTTTAACTAATGAAAATGGGATCAAGAAGTTGGTTCGTGCATGTTCACAAACAGTTGCTTTCTGGGCTGATAATAGAAATATTACCGAACCTTCCCAGATTTATAAGCTAGTTAATAGTCATTTGAGCCAAATCAATCTAAATTCTGCTCAATTTGTGCCGTTTCTCAATGAAGTTAATACCAACCAACTGCACAGTCCCGACAATATACATTATGGAAAAGTACTACTCCTCACCGGATTCAATTCAAACATGACGGTTTCTCTATTGGTCTCTCAGGTATGTGGTGGACCATTGGAGAGTATCTGTCTTCAAAAATCTACCAGTAACACTTTGAAGCTCCGATTTCTCTATCAAAAAGATGCTTTGAGATTTTACCACTATTGCTCAAACGGTCAATATATCGTGTGTGGAAATCAGATTTCAGCTAGGTGGGAGAATATGGTAAACAATCCAACCATCCAGGATAATGGAAAAGAAATAGAAATAGAAAGAGGGAAAGATGAAGCAAAAGAGAAAGGGAAATTTATTAGAAGGTGTTTGGTATTCTCGCAAGATGTTCCAGGAAAGGTATCACGAAGTAGAAGTAAATTATTCTACCCTGATGCCAAATCACATTATTCTCAAAATATCGATTTCTCAACCATGAAAGCAGATTTTCTCCAATATGGAGATATAGTTTATTATGGACCCATGATTTCGTCCAGGTTGTGCTTTACAGTGCATTTTGCACACATTTATTCTGCAGTAGCGGTGAAACGTGAATTCCATAGAGGAAGTTTACGTCGAAAGTACCCGGGTTGGTCAGTCAAGTTTGGTAAGGATCCCTGTGAGCGACCCTGTTTGAATTTATGAAGTTGAAGAAAGTAGAACATCCCTAAAATAATTTTAATTTCATTTGATATTAGTTAGTATGACAATAATGGATGAATGACATGGATTTGAGCATAATGCCGGTAGATGATTGGGGAAAGTTGGAGTTAAAGAGGAAAAGATAAACAGAAAGATTCACGAGATTTTTCAATAAGTTTAAGGGAGTTGATGCTAACTTATTTATCAATTAAATATGAACTCTTCAAGGTAGACATTAATGATAAATAGATAAATAAGATAAACGTCTCGAGAAAATACTGGTTAATTGGAGACTGGGAACATGTTACAATCAGGAATCCTGTCAAAAACCCATACTACAATACTCACTTAAATTACTATATTAGTACGAAATGGCTTGACATCCTTAAGTCACTATATTATTTCGAGTTGCTTGATATCCTTAACTTCACTTATATTCAGTGACGAACGCGTGTATAAATTTCATTATTGTAATATCTGATATATTACAGCTTCAAATTTACTAACCAAATACATATTATAAGGCCCAATTCCTAAAGCTAGCGTAATATATCACCATTGAATAGTAATCTTAATTATATCTACACCTTCTCTATTGTTTCTGGTGCGATTCCAAAATGACAACCGAAACTCCCAACCTTGTACTAAAATCACATTTGTAGAGTATGGCCTGTGATTCACATGTAAATCAACAGTTCGGCAAACTTAACCTTTTAGTATCCCCAATTTTCCTGTATTTTGTTACCCTTCCTACCGCTAGCCGGATCTCACCAAACCTTTCACGGCTTCCCTCACATTCTCACATTCTCACATTCTCACCTTTCACCTTTCGCATTTGGCATGTCGCATTTTCTCATTTCCATGTAGGTTTCTTTACACTATCCATTACTTTCCCTATTTAGTAAGCAAATAGTGACACAAAATCATCATCAACAGACAAATCCGTTTATATCTGGATAATTCCTAGGAATCATCTTCATCATCACCACCATGTCTTTGCCTCAACGAACCCCGATGAGATCGAGGTCGTCACTCGGAACCTTCAACGGATCTGGCAGTGCTGGCCCTTCGAGCCCCATGACTTCCAAACCTCGTCTCAATGCTCCCGACTTAAGAAGACCTCCATCTCGTACTTATCGCCCAAGCTCTCCTATGACCTCCGTCAATCGGTCTCGTCCTACATCCGCCATGGCCCACTTTGGAAGTAGACCTTCAACTCCCATGTCCACCTCCAGACCCGATCCCTATACTGGAACCATCACCGTTTCCATTAGACCCAATCCATACAGTGTAGATCCCACTCAGGCCAGCCCATGGCAAGTGGAATCTCATAGTGGCACCATCTCCAACACATCAGACCAATCATCGTTTAATTTTGACCATGTGTATGAGCCCAATACCTCTTTATCCAACAAAGAAGTGTATGAAAAGTCCTGCTCTCCCATCGTGAATAAGTTTCTTAAAGACGGTTTCAATAGTACCATATTTGCTTACGGTATGACTGGTTCCGGTAAGACTTTCTCCATGAGAGGATCTGAGAGAGACCCTGGGTTTGTTTCCTTGGCAGTGGACGCAATCTTTGACAAAATCGAGTCCGATTCCATGAGTACAGAGCATCAGATACAAATGAGTTACTTGGAAATTTATAATGAAAAGATTATCGATTTGCTCCAAAATTCATCTACCCATTCTGATTTAAAAATCAGAGATGATCCAACTTATGGAACTAAAATTGTCGGAATATCCTCTCCAACCATTGCAACCAAACAACAATTGTTACAATTAATTTCTAAAGGTGACAATAATCGTAAAACCAGTGCTACTGACTTCAATACCCGATCCTCAAGATCACATTCCATTCTTCAAATTAAATTGAAATCAATAGCGTTATCCACCAACACTGAGACTCATTCCACATTATCAATGTGTGATTTAGCCGGATCCGAAAGAGCTGTATCAAGTTTAGAAAGAAGAAAGGAGGGGTCGTTTATCAACAAGTCATTGTTGGCTTTATCCACCGTTATTAACAAATTATCATTGGCTTCTTCAATGCCTAATTCCAACAACGCCGATCATATTCCCTATAGAGACTCTAAACTCACTAGATTATTACAACCAGCATTATCGGGATCCTCATTAATCCTGATCTTATGTACCATACACATTGGCTCACCCTTTTCAAGTAACCAACAAGTCATATCGGAGACATATAATACTTTAAGATTCGCCGCTAGAGCTAAAGATATAGTGATGAATGTGCAACAAAACAAATCAACTACATTCGGCAATGCGGAATCGTTAAAGATGATCGAAGAATTAAAGAAAACCATTGAAGCACAAAAGAATGAGTTGATGGTGCTAAAGTTGAACAGTTTTCAATCAAATGGCAATGCTCCGTTATCAGATGGTGATTCTATGAATCAGAAATTGAAGATAGCTCAACTTGAAGCAGAGAATAAAGTTTTAAATGAGAAGGTTGAGCATTTCACTAGATTGACTGATGTACAAAAAACCGAAACCGTGATTTTAAAGAATGATACATTGAATGATATTTTGGGTTCAGGTTCAGATAGCCTGCAATTAATGATGGCCAATTTGGAAGAATTTTACAAGCGTGTTAATTATGAGATGGATGAGCAGAAATCATACATTGGCCATCTTGAGAAAGTGGTGAAGAATACCCAACAACAGTTGTCGTTGATCGAGAACAATCCTAACCCATCATCTAACAAGACACCAGAAGACCATATTACCAACAAGCAATACGAAGAATTATTAAATGAGCAAGAAGAAGAAATCATTCAATTGAAGGAATTACTCAAGGATAAAGATCATTTAATTAAGAGTTTAACTAAAACCACTAAATTACGTCGGTTGGTTGATTCTAATGCCTTGAATATCCAAAATGACAGAGATGCAAAGAAAATATTTGGGGTTTTGGAACCAGTAGAAAACAAAGAGAATAATGTTATGAATCAGTTCAAATTTGCCCCTCAATCAGTTGAAGTAGAAATGGATTCTAATGTAAAGTATGTATAAGTGTAGAAGGAAGTAGTGTATGATTATGGGTTTAGACAATAATATATGGAAAATTACCTACCGTAGAAAAAACAAATGATCAAAGAAAATTTCATATGCAAGCAAATATAAGTTGAAGAAGAAATTACCATTCCACTGTGGAAATTAAGTATTTGATTGGTGGTTTAGACTTGATCAAATATTACCAAAGTGGCTAAATATCTTGCCAATAATACAGACAATACCAAAGCTTATTTAGATTTAATAATAGGTCTTTTTGATAGTTACTATTATGGGAAGATCTATCGATACTACCATCTCACGTAGTATCTAAATTATGGTTCAAAATTAGTCTTAAAATTAGCCTTAAAATTCATACTTAATTTCTTGGGTGCTGGTGGTACCAGATTGTATCAAATCTCAACTAGCAAATATAATTGAGCTATCTCTTTTCAACGGAAGGATTTTACGGAGAAATATACTTGATATCTTCATAGATATTTGCTTTATAAATCCACTATGATTCGGAAGCCGGAAGTATGCGTTGTCTGGTGCCGTACCACCGTCGCACTTCGGTATCTTATCTCCAACCTTCAGAGATCTTCCCCCACTAATCTACTCATCAAACCATCCAGGATCCATTGAGTTCCCAAAAAGTTACAACTAATACACATGACTCATATGATTCCACCCATCTCCTTAATATTCATAAATTGCACCTTGGGGGTGTAGGGGTGAAGCTACAGATTATTAGACTAGAATGATACGTATTTCTTCGATGCGCCTCGCCTGCGCCTGGAGCCTGAACCGGAACCGGAACGGGAACGAGTTGCCAATCTTTATCTAGACCCCATGATTAGCCATGTTGATTTCTAAGCATTGACTACCACTTCCTTTAGTGTCGATCTGCCAATATATCACTACTGAATTTTAACGTATATCCTATTGTTTAATCTGGTACCAATCGTATATCTAAGTACCAAGACAATTATCCTATTCTCATTCATCTTGTTTATTACAGAATCAACCATATTGAATGGGAATCTTCAACAAAAGTCGACAAAAGCACTCAGGTGGACCCTCTGGCGTGCGCTCTGGCTCGACCAATGCTGCCCCAAACAACCTGTCTCTGAATGCATCGATTTACTCCAATTCCGACAATGCTAGTGTCTACTCTCAAGCTACAGAATGGACTAACGATGGGTATGATTTGACCCCACAATTATCTCCAACTCAATCGGTAGCGTTATCAGAAGCAGAGACCTTAATCTCTGAAAAAGTCAATCGAAATGACCTTCAGCCCACTTATCAAGACAACATCACCAAATATTATCCCTTTGTCTTACGAAGAGCTAGACTTGAAGAGCAGAAACTTCAATCAAAGAAAAACGAAGAAATCAGCAAAAGAAGTGAACAAGACAACAAGGAAGATCCTGAAAGTGAAGATGATGTCATGACCATCATCGAAGAGCCGGCCCCTACTGAAAATGTGGAAATCATGAGCAACCAACTATCAGCCTTCACTATTAAACGCAATATAATCATGGTGGATGAATTGATGAAAAACTCCATTTATGTGTTCTCTTCCAGTAATTCATTTAACGTGTTCAAACAGCATCGGACCATCAAAGCTTCAAAAGACCTGACGATAATTTATCAAGCATCAGAAAATATGTATCGCCGGGTCCCCAACTCAAAGCTTTCACTGTTTACAAATTATATCGCTGATACAAGATCACATATCATTTCTCCAGAGCTTAAAAAATCCGGGGTGGGAATGCCATTATTCAAAATGAATGTACCATTTTTGGCTGTTCGTAAAAGCACTCCTTATGCAACCTTTAAGAAATATAGAGAAGTACCTTCAAGTCCCAAATCAGAATTCAAATCCCAATCTACAGAATCTGAAGACTATGAATATTACACTTATTGCACCGCTCATTCTAGATTCATGCAAAAAATCAGACGATTCAACTTTCAGTTCTACGATCAACAAGGTAAAATTACTCAAAAAGTCCTCTTATTCATGAATCTTGAAAAACCTTTTAGTGATTTCAACTATAAGGGAACAAGATTCAGAGTAACAGGAACTTCAATTTTGAATACGTTTACCTCTGCCAGCGCCCCTAATTTTAAACTTTTGATTCTTGATGAACATATGCCATCATTATGTGATGACATAGTGGAAAAGGAAGCAGGTTTTGAAATACTGAAGATAATAAAACGCAAAGGACTGAATGAATCTGAACCTCAACAAAGCATTTCAACTTCAGAACATGAGGATCAAGTAGATCAATTGGATCAACGGGATCAACTGGATCAACGGGATCAAGTGGAGTTATCAAATCCTTCACCTAATCCTAACAATCCTATTTTAACTGATTCTGAGCCATCTTTATACCTTCTACAAAGTTTGGCCAAACATATCAGTAATGATTTACCGCCATTTGGAACTTATAAGGATCAATTGAGTTCTAATGGTAGCTTGGTTCCACGAAAATATACTGATACCGGAAAGATTGAACTCTATCAAGTTAATAATACTTCAATTGATTTGGATAGTACTTTGTCATTTGATGAAGATACATTGATATTGACATGCATAATTTCAACTTTGAGAGACGTGAGCTTGCGGAATGTATCCAAAGCTTCTAGTCGAAGTCAGCGAAGTTCCACTATGAGAAACATTACATTTGGTGCCAGTGTTTTGGGTGCATCTCCAGTGGGATTATATGGCTAAACCATAACCATAATTCACAATTAATTTATTATACCTCAAGTTAATAAGTAATCGAATTGATATTGAGTAACTTCTGTAGTTAAGTTCCTGAGAATTCATATAATGTATTCTTTTAAAGATGGTTTAACGATTGTAGACGAAGATCAGGAATTGAAATGATTTGAAATTGGTAATTGGTTAATTGGTTAATTGGTTAATTGGATTGGAACTTGATACTACATGATTAATGTTAGGATAATTGGATGATTTGATAGTTTTACAATGATTGATACATGAATTTACGGATCTGATATGTGATATCTTTTGATGAATAAAGGTTGGAATACTTTAACTAGCATTGATGCATAATAGGGAATTGGAAAACTTGAGTTTAATAACGTTCTGGAGATCTGGATCTTTCTCTTTCTCTTGCTCTGTTTGGTGATCTGGATGGTGATCTAGAATATTTTCCTCTACTGAAATCACGACCTTCACGTTCCTCGCGACCATCGCGACCATCACGACCTTCGTCATGAGAATGCTTTGGTTCACGCTCATGGTCTTCTTGACCACCGTATTTTTCGTCTCTTGGATCGTATGCTGGTTCACCTTCATGACCACGGTCTCCTCTGTAGTCATAATCTCTTCCTTCTGGACCACGTTCACCTCTGTATTCTCTGTCGGCGAATTCGTCTCTACCGTCGTAGCCTCTACCACCTTCATATCCACCTCTATAGCTACCTCTGTAACTACCTCTGAAACTTCCTCTTCCACCTTCATACCCCCCTCTTCCACCTTCATATCCTCCTCTTCCAGCTTCGTAACCACCTCTTCCGTAGCTACCGTAACCACCCCTTCCTCCTTCGTAACCACCTCTACCGTAGCTACCATAACCACCTCTTCCTCCTTCGTAGCTACCTCTTCCACCTTCATATCCACCTCTTCCTTCATATCCACCTCTTCCTTCGTAGCCATAGCCTCCTCTAGGGGCATATCCATAACCACCTCTGGGAGCATATCCATAGCTTCCTCTACCTCTGGGAGCAAATCCGTAACTTCCTCTACCTCTGAAGGCACCCCTTCTGGTACTATAAGGATCAGATCTGGCGATTTGAACTACCAATCCACCCGATAATGAGCAAGGGAGAGTTTTGCCATCTAATTCTAAAGCTTTTTCACAGCTTTCGTAATCTTTATACTCCACAAATGCGTATTTTTCACCATCATCGGTTCTAGGAGGTGGAATATCTAATCTGACAAGTTGTCCGTATCTGTATGTTAGTTGTGATCTTGAAAGGATGGTGAGGATGGAAGGTCCATGGAATCGAAGTGAAGCTTATGAAATGAATCATTGAAGCAATGGAAGTAAACTGTGAATTGACACAGTAAAGAGCAGCACATGAACCATAGTTTCTGATGATATGAGTGCTGAAAGATAAGGAATCATCATAAAGGGATTGAAAAGGATTGAGAAGGAATTGAAAAGTAATTGAAAAATGAAAAGGAAAAGGAATTGAAAAGGAAATGGAAATGAAAAGGATTGAGAAAGAATTGAAAAGGAATTGAAAAGGAATCGTGAAGGAATTGAAAAGGAATTGAAAAGGAATTGAAAAGGAATTGAAAAGGGATTGAAAATGATAACGAAATGATTCTGAAGTGGAAATTAGAATTTTGTGCTTGATTGTAAGACGATTTAATGAAATTTCGTACAAATCAACGAACAAGGAATTCCTAAAGTTCTGAGCTCTTGAAGTCCCAAGTTCAAAGGAACCAAAGAGGAAAGCAGAACAACACGAGATTTGGTTGAAGAATCATAATCAATAGATCATAAAAGAATCTCGGATCGTTGCCAACTTCATGTTGACTGGGAACCTCCCGGTCCAAAGTCATAAGATATGTCACAATCCATTTGCCTCGGCATTGGCCATAGCGATAAACAGTGGAGATACACTTCTGGGAGTATAGACCCATCCATCCTGAATTACTTACTTTTCAAAGTCTGGAGCCAAGTCAGCAGCCTTGGACTCTCTGGTAAACCCCGTCACGTATAATGTGTTTTTGGGCATCGTTAGTGTTGTTGAACGAGGACGTTGACTAGCGAACAGTCCAATTGAATTTGTCATAGTCACCGAGGCTACCTACCGCAATTGGGGAAATGGTCACACACACGACTACTTTGAAGAGGGGAGGGGGCAGCACACGACAATATGACAATTTCCTCAAACCCAAAAAAGTCGTGTATTCACCGCGTCGATTATTCGGTGACCTTCTACTGCGTTGTGAGCACGGCTACCTACCCATACCCAACATTTTATGTTCAACATTTCTCCTTTTTATCCCCATAGGAGTACCGGAATAGTTTAATCCCCGTACTGCATACAAACCAGGACCAAACAAATTTTGGTTTCCCACTAACATTGCCATAGGCCCGTATCATTCACAATACACACATAACAACCTTCAGCCAATACGTGTCTTTTTCTAGGTTAAAGCATTCACTAATTTCCGACTTTATTGAACCAAATCCACCCTGTGTTAAATACCCGATTTTCCATTTAGTGGTAACCATCCATAATGACGTCTTCGCTTATGGATGAAAGTTCCAATATGCTTGACTTCCTCGCCAACCTCGACCACGAAGAACCAGATATCTTAGATGAATTCCTTGATCAGCGTGTTTATGATTCCTTGGGAAACACTACACCCGTAAACCTGGCTCCTACGGTCAAGCTGGATGCTGATATGATCGATTTATATCACGACCCCAGTATTGATCCTATGGCAACCGATGACCGCAACTTGATTCAATCTAAGTCTAATACCTCACCTGACAGTGAATATCTTTATGTTGATCCATCCAATTATACCAGCCCGTTTGAACGTAAGCTGGTGTCTAAATCTCATATCTCCAACACTCCATCTATAGACGAGGATCTTAGTATGGATGATCATGACAAAAAATTTCCACCAAATCAGTCTCAACTTTCCGATCATGATGTGATTAGAGATGAACTTACCAAGTTAAAATTCGGGAATCATTATATTAACCCATGCCCTTCAAACATTGACGTTCCTGATCCATCTTATCTTGATTTCTCACCTGAAGCTATGTCACGTCTTCTTTACAAGCTCGATTTGTCTAATCTTCCAGACTATTCCAGAGTTGAAACCCAGATTAAGTTGAAGTTTTCCTTGAGTCCTCCTCCACCTAATGCATTGTTATACATCCCACAAGACTTGATTTCGAAAAATAAATTCTGTTTGAATCAACCATTGGATTCTTTAAGTCCTAAGTTAAAGCTGAACTTATTATTTTTGGATGCTTATGTCTTGACTTCTGATCTTAAGAAATCTTGTAACATTTGTTCCAGATGTATCAAGCGTGAGCAAAAGAGAGCATCTAGAATAAAGGCTGGATTTAATGAATCCGAAAAAATTGAAAGTACCGGTAATACTCCACAAAGCTCTGCTAGCTTCATCAAGAATAATGCCAATTCATGGGCAGATGATTCGATGATTAAGAAAGCTATTATTTTCAATTGTAAGGAAATTATGTCGTTCCCAGCTCCAAGTGGTTTAAATAATGATGCAAAGTCCCTAGAATTATCTGCAAGAATAATATGTTATTGCCGTCATCACAAGGAAGCAAACGGATTCAAATTATTATTCGTCATCAAGAATAATAATAATGAGGTCGTTGCCAAACACCTCTCGTCACCAATAATCATTATGGACAGAAAGAAGAATACCTCCTCATGTAAGAATGATGAATCAATTCCAAACTCGATTGCTGGTTCAAGCACAAATTTGAGAGCCTTGGGTCACAAGTTAGAAAATACTGAGGATTACACTGAAGATAATAAACCAACTGTTGCCAACAGTGTTGCATCAAACAATAGTGATAGTGAAAGTCATACAAACCAACATTCCAGAATATCCAATGTTAGCACACCAAATGTCAAAGTTGAATCAGATATCCCACCTCAATCTCATTCGGATGAATTGTTGAGTGCAATCGGACATCCATTGTCACCCAATTCCATTGATGAATCAGCTTCTGAACCACATATCCAAGAAGGAAGAAACTTGAAACGTAAAAAGTTATCCGTGGATGATTCATTCAATCATTCTACCAACCCTATGTTTAACGGGAGCGTTAGTGGTTTCTCTCCTTTAAGTAATAGTGATACCAATACCTCAACAACTAATAACTTTTCCATGCTTCACAATAAATCCTCAATCAGCTCGCAATTCGGAATATTAAATCAAACATCCACTTCACAGCAATCATCTCAGCATACACTTCCATCTATCCAAAGAATCATTCCAGCCCAGGGTCCTATCAGAGGTGGAATCGAGGTCACCTTACTTGGTTTTAACTTTCGCCCTGGATTACTGGTCAAATTTGGTGCAAACCAAGCATTGGCTACCCATTGTTGGTCAGAGACTACTATAGTAACTTATCTTCCTCCTGCTTCACAACCAGGTCAAGTCTTGGTTAGCTTCGAGAACCATGACAATGTTACATTAGGTGGTGTTCAACAACAACAAATCTTCACATATACCGATGATACCGATAGACAATTGATTGAGTTGGCCTTACAAATCGTTGGTTTGAAGATGAATGGAAAATTGGAAGATGCAAAGAATATTGCCAAGAGAATTGTTGGTACTGATGGTTCAAGCAGTGATGCTATTTCCAACACTGCTAACATTAGTGGCGGTGCAGCCACCACTTATGCCACTGATGGTACTTTGAATGAGTCAGATTTGGAATGGTTTGACAATGCTCATAAAGCTGTTGAGGCTTTGACCAAATCAGATTTATCCACGGAAGAAATTCTTATTAATTTCCTTTCTCTTGTTGACTTACCAAACTGTCCGATCATTATTCCTAATTGGCAATTGTGCAACAATGAAGGTCAGACCCTTTTGCATTTGTCTACCTTGAAGAAGTACTCAAAGTTGGTGAAGTTCCTAATTACTCATGGATGTAAGATTGATATACAAGACAATCAAGGATTGACACCATTATTCTTAGCATCAATGTGTGGACATCGTGATTTGATTAGAATATTCGTCGATTGCAAATCTAATTGGAACTTGAAATTATCAAACGAGAAATACTTGAAGGAGTATTGTGATTTGAATGTCTTAGATATTTTCAACTCATTGGAATCAACTGAGCAAGACACTCGCGAGGTAGAGAATAATGAAAGTCATTCTTCAAAGCAAGAGAAATTGACGAAATCTGTTAGTATGGATTCATTGAATTCTATGCTTACTATGAGTTATCGCCGTCAAATCTCTAAGATGGTTATGGATGAATCAGTGAAGGTTAAGTCAAAAGAAAATAAGAAGGACAGCAAGAAAATTCAACTTTCAGCTTCTCATTACGATGAAAATTACTACTCCTCGGAATTCGCCGACTCTGAATTTGAATCAAATGATGATGTATTTGAGGAAACCGACGATTACGATGAAGAATATGATGATGATTACGATAGCGAATCAATTAGTTCAGAAGCCTCTACTTCTATGATCAGAGGCAATAATATTTCTGCCACCACCGAAGACAGCACTGTTGAAGAAACCGATGATTCTACAAGTACTTTGGGTCAACAAGGATTATGGCAAAAGGTCAAGAATGTATTCAACCAAGATGATTCTGATGCATTGCCATCATATGATGACTTATTCCCATTTGGACCATCCTCATTCCAATCCAAGCCAAAAACAGAACAAGAAAGAACCCTTAATGAAACCGTTACAACTGAAGCTTCAAGTAGCAGACGGGTAACTGTCACCTCCGATGACGAAACGGGCAACACATCTGACTCTTCAGAAGATATGGTGGTTACATTCATCAACCACCCACGTAAGACAGTTGAAAATGATAAGATGTTGTTATTCTTCTGGTTCCCTATGTTGATCTGTATTCTTGGATGTTTCTTTATGGTATCTGTAATGGGTTACAGATTTGAAATGATTGAAAATCTCAAGGTATTGGTTAGAGATACCATTGGAAATATCATGGTTGGAAGCGAGAGAATCGCAAGGGTTTTCAAAAATGCTGAAAACTTGGAGTTTTCGACAAACTCGGTGGAGGTAATATGATTTTATGGTTATTGGGTCTTTTCAATTTAATTAAGGTTAGTTTAGTTTAGTTTATGTTAATTTGTTTCTTTATGATTTTACAATTTATTGCTTTATTGCTTTATTGCTATAATTCTATAATTTGCATCCCCTTTTAATTCTTAATTTATGAGATGAATTCGTGAACATTGTTAGTACCAAAGTTAATCTCTGTCTTATCAATAATCATCGTTGGAGTTTCCTGTATATAACTAATGAAATGTTGGGTGCAGGTATATTGCGGGAGATTATATTATAGAATATCCAATCATATAACCAAAGAGTAAGCCATAGAATATGCCCATTGCGCTTTTACTCAAGAATCCTAGTACCCCTAGTGATCCATATGATGTAAGACTTCGTAAGGAGGGCTACGATCCCGTGTTTGTTCCACTTTTGACCCATTCTCACTCAGACAAGGAAGCCACCATCAACTATATCCAAAGTGAATCATTCATCAAACATACCGATGTGTTCATCATAACATCCCAGCGTGGTGTAGAGATGTTTGGGGAGTGTCTTGGATCATGCCTGGCAGAAAAGAAATCATTGATATTGCAGAAAACTGGCTATACGGTGGGGCCAGCTACTTATCAAGTGCTCAGTAATTTGGGATTTACTGATGTTCGAGGTGGAGAAGCTACGGGTAATGGCTCGAAATTGGCGGAATTTATTGATGACGAATTGAAGGGTCAAAATCAGAAAATCGTATTTTTCACTGGAGAAATACGAAAGGATATAATACCTCGTATATTAAGAGTGAAAAACTATCAATTTGAGGAAAGAATCATTTATAAAACAGAAAATAGAACAGATATTGTATCCAATTTTAACCAAGCATGGTCAAGAATGGGAAAGGGCGATCATTGGATTGTTTTCTTTAGTCCTCAAGGTACAGAAGCAATTTTGGAGCATATCAAAGGTGAATCAAGTAATTACAACATTGCATCCATAGGTCCTACCACCGAGGAATACCTCATCAAAAATAGCATAAAGCCATTGATTGTCTCTCCCAAACCACATGCAGATTCTTTGGTGGACTCGATATTGAGTCTTGGATTATCCAACATATAATATCTGAAATTCTATCCTATCCATAGAAATCCACAGAAATCCACTAATAGAATTTCATCCATAGACTTAATTTAAATATCAATTGTGTCCATTATCTAAGATGAGATTTGATTGTGTGTTGTTTGTAAACTACATTATGAAGATAAATAGAGATCAATTGATGAAACTATAAATTGTTTGGGTAATTGATCATATCATACGGCTTCATTGAAGCATATAAATATAGATTATCCAGTAATCTTTACTTCTTTGCGGCCTTGGCAACATCGATAATCTGTTGAACAACACCTGGGTTGGACAAAGTAGAAGTGTCACCCAATTGGTCTTCTTCACCTGCCAAAACCTTTCTTAAGATTCTTCTCATTATCTTACCAGATCTTGTCTTTGGTAAATCATCAACCAACAAGATCAATTTTGGTGCAGCAAATGGACCGATTTCTTTACGAACAGTCAAGATCAATTCTTTTTTGATTGCTTCTAAATCATCGATTGGTACTCCGGAATCTTTCTTCAATGAAACGTATGCGGCAACTGCTTGACCAGTAAGATCATCAGCGTATCCAACAACAGCACTTTCACCAACCAAGTGATGTTCGATCAATGCGGCTTCGATTTCGGCGGTAGATAATCTATGACCAGAAACATTGACAACATCATCGACTCTACCCAAGATCCAGAAGAATCCATCTTTGTCTCTGGCAGCACCATCTCCTGAAAAGTAATGGCCTGGGTATGGCTTCAAGTATGTATCAATAAATCTGCTGTAATCGTTGAAAATACCTCTAGTGATGGATGGCCAAGCGGATTTAATGGCCAAAACACCCTCAACGTTGTTTTCGGTAAGTTCTTCACCTGTAGTTGGATCCAAAATCTTTGGTAAAATACCAAAGAAAGGTAAGGAAGCTGAACCTGGTTTGGTTGGAGTTACACCAGCCAATGGAGTTAACAAATGAGAACCGGACTCGGTTTGCCAATAAGTGTCAACAATATGGGCTTTCCCTCTACCAATATTGTCATTATACCAGTGCCAAACTTCAGCAGCGATTGGTTCACCAACAGATCCAAGAACACGTAAGGAAGACAAGTCGTAAGGTTCAACATACTTGGTACCAGCTCTCTTCAAGAGTCTCAATGCGGTTGGAGCCACATAGAATTGGTTAACCTTGTACTTGTCAACAATTTCCCAGTATCTAGAATAGTTTGGATAAGCAGGAGTACCTTCAAAGACAACGGTGGTAGCACCATTGAGGAGCGGACCATAAACCACATAAGTGTGACCAGTGATCCATCCAATATCACCAGCAGTGAAAATCACATCTTCTTCTTTTACATCAAATGTGTACTTGGTGGTTAAAAGGGCACCTAATAAATAACCAGCAGTATTATGCTGGACACCTTTTGGCTTACCAGTAGAACCAGAGGTGTACAATAAGAACATTGGATCTTCGGCATTAACTGGAACAGGTGGAAAATAGTTTCCGTACTTGTCCAATTCTTCGTGCCACCAAAGATCTCTCTTGGAGTCGAAAGGAACGTGAGGGTTACCAGTTCTCTTAAACACAAGAACGTTTCTAACATCAGGACAATCCTTCAATGCGTCGTCGACGATTTTCTTTGTTTCAATGGTCTTTCCACCTCTCTTGGATTCATCAGCAGTGATAACAATTCTACTGTCACCATCGAGAATACGATCTTTAAGAGAAGTACTAGAGAAACCGGCGAAAACAACAGAGTGAACTGCTCCGATTCTGACAATGGCTAAAAGAGTAACCAAAGCTTCTGGAATCATGGGTAAGTATACCGCAACTGAATCACCCTTCTTAACACCGAGTTTGGACAAAGCATTGGCCAATTTGGAGACTTCTTTAAGTAATTCACCATAAGTAATGATTCTACCTTCATTAGTCTCATCTGCTTCGTATATGATGGCAGGCTTGTTTGGGCTCTTGAAAGCCCATCTATCGACAGCATTATAGGCAGCATTCAATTCACCACCAACGAACCAAGCTGGCAAGTCACCATCCTTAAAATCGTCTTTAGGGTCAATTGGATATCTGGCATTTTCAAATGGTTGACTCCAGTGTAAAGACTTTGCTTGTTCAGTGAAAAACTTGTTAGGATTCTCAACCGATTCAGTATAAAGACGTTTATATTCATCAAAGCTAGCCAAGTTTGGAGCTGAGGTGCTGCGGTCAAAGAATCCCTGAGGAGGATCCATTTGCTTCTCGTGGTCAAGAGTCAATGTTTCAGGCATTTGGGGATTTAGAAGTAAGTGTACAAGTAAATCTGATGAGGATGAACTTTGGGGTATTTATAGGGCTGCCCCCCACATTGTCAACACTCCCAAACCCCACACAACCAGCTAAAGGACATTCGCGCGACAAACCGTTGGGTCCGAACTATATTTCATCACGCAATAGAGTATCCCAACACAAGCGAGAAACGACCACAGGAATTAAGGGGTGATAATGGATTAGGTTGGCATTACATTATGACAATAGTATAACGGATATGAAGTAAAACAGGCAAGGAGGGGAGACTTGGAAGATAATTTAGGCGATTGAAATGATCATTGATCATCGAAACCAGGTATTAGTGGGGGTGGGGGTAACGAGTGAGGTACGGGATTACGGAACGATGGATTATGCGGCGGAATTCCCAAATTAGAGGATCGGAGTTGGTGATCGGACATTAGATCAAATTGTTGGCAACCCCACATGGGAGTGACTATGGTCACCAATGGGTTACGAGGTTCAAATCTGGGGTAATGCACTAGAGCAAATTACCAGGCGTACAGGGTGGGGGTGGACCACCAGGTTCAATAAGGAAATCACCATACCAACATCCTAAATCCCCAGACCCCAGTCCCCAATCACCAATTCTCAATCCCCGAACCTTGATGAAATCGTTGACGGTTACGGATGTGACAAAACCACTCTTCGGAGTTAGGACTTTTGAGGGTGACAGTCCAATCAATTGAGTCCCCCACTGCCCAGTTAAATTGAGGCCGTACCAAGAGAGTGTGAGTGCACCACAATTGTGTCACCCTCACAAAAAGGAGTCCGCTAAGGACAGAGGGAAAACCATACAGAAAAGCTTTGATCCCAATTGGGAATGGTGGTGTAGAAAAGAACTCAGAAAGATTAGCGACGTTTCCGGCCACCCGGCCCACGACGGAAATCGATTAGCGTAGAACTCATAGAGGTGAATTTGAAGTGGTTTGGTCAATCCTTTCCGCCAAGAGTGTCTGAAGCGGGCCTGTAATTACCTCAATAAGGTTTATATGGTATGATTATTTGGTTGCATTAGTGGGTCTCATATGAAAATCTTAAGGGCTTATCGTCTAATGCCGGATGTATTGAAGGCCTCCCTCACATTGTTGGTTCCATTGCACTGAGATCTTTCTCTGCCTCGATGAACCAATCACTAAACTTCAAGATTGCCAAAACTAGACTGTAACTAAACTATAACTGTAGACTGAAACTGTAGACTTGAGACAGTAGGGTAACTAAAAGACTATAAAATTTCAGCCTTAAACACCAAATCTCTTTGAAATCGATGATTTTCACTATTTCTATGTTTACACATCATTTAGTCACCTCATTCGATGAACCAACTTCACCATCAATTTGTGTCATTGAAGAGTAGTTTGAAAAAAATTAGCTTTCTCGCACAAAAGTTAAAATTTTAGTTAATAAACTTTCATGAAGTTCATTTAACCTGCATTTGAGGTTCTTGACGTATAATTATCACTTGATTATGCTATTAGCTTTCAGTGTTAATTAGGTCAATAGCCATTAACAATAAGTGACATTAATAATACATAATAAACTTGGTTGAAATTGAAATGGTTGACTTACTTAGAAAGCTAGCAGATCTAGTGCATGTAGACAAAATACACTTTTGTGTCAAAGTGTCACAATCACTATTGTACTTAGCTAATTAAGAAACCAAGCCAGTGAAGGGAATATTCCATCAATTGTTGGTGGTTCAACAGCCGGATTGTTCCCTTTAGATCACAATAGCCTAGAGCTGAAAATATCGACATATATTCTTGCTCCTGATCCAAAGTGTGTTGAAAATCTATGCCTCTCTAGTATATATTATGATGATGTGAATCGAATTGGAACATTTCAATTGATTAATTCGATTTTTATCTACATCCGTTCTCTATTATGTGCATTAATATATACCATGATATCGTGTCGTCCGTTTTAATTTACATGATGCCTGGATATTGGCTATTGGTAGTTGGCTATTGGTTTTTGGTTGTAGTTTTGGTTGTAGTTTTGGTTTTGGTTATTGGTTATTGGTTATTGGTTATTGGTTGTTGGCCATCCCAACGAAGTTGTCCTGGCCTTGGTGTTGTAGTAGGGGTAGCCAATGGAGTGTCGGTAGGAGTGTTATTAGTGCTAGTAGGAGGCTCGTTGATTCTGGTGAAGTCGATGCTATCCAAAATAGTCTTTGCACCTTTGGCAATTAATTTGTCGGCCAATTGGATACCAAGTTGATCTGCTTCATCCTTGGAGGTTACAACTCCTTGAATCTCATCCTCAACACTTTCTGATCCATCTGGACTCACAATAATGGCCTTGAAGTTCAATACTTGGGTTTGTTCGTCGTATGTAGTTCCAACACCAATGGGCACAGAACATCCTCCTTCCAAATATCTCATTAATGATCTTTCAGCGTGACATCTCAATGCAGCAGGGACATCTTCAATACGTTCCAAGATTTTCTTCATTACCTTGTCACCCTTACGAATTTCGATACCTAAGGCACCTTGGCCAACTGCGTAGTACATTTCTGGAGCATCCAAGCGTTGAGTGATACGGTATCCAAGTTCAACACGGTCCAATCCAGCGGCTGCCAAAATAAGGCATGTGAATGGACTATCAGAAGCATCCAACTTACGGAGTCTGGTTTGTAAGTTACCACGAACAGAGTCAAACTTCAAGTGAGGGTACTTTCTCAAGAGCTGAGACGAACGACGGATGGAAGAGGTACCAACCAAAGAGCCATGAGGTAAATCAGATAACGTTTTGTAAGAAGAGCCTGCTTTCATCACCACAGCATCACGAGGATCGATTCTGTTGGTGATACAGCCCAACTCAAACTCATCGGGTAAGTTGGTGGGCATATCCTTCAAAGCATGAACAATTAAGTCCAACTTGGGGAACTCGTCCACTGCTTCCAATAATAAGATTTCAAGTTCTTTGGTCCATAAAGCTTTTCCGCCAAAGGAATACAATGGTTTGGTTTGGATCTTATCACCAAGAGTACTCAAAGCAAGAATCAGACATTTCAACTGGGGAAACTTTTCCACAATTAACAGTTTGATCTTTTCACTTTGGTACACTGCGAGGAGTGACTTACGGCCTCCAATTTGGACATGGTTGTTGGGGATGTCGAGGGTGTCGTCGTGTGGCATTATCATGAGGTAAAGGCAGAAGCTCGATTAAAGGAACAAGGACACGGACACGGGATGGATACGTTGGAAGGAATGCTTTTCACTCGACACGGCGAGCCGAACAAAATCAGACTAATTACAAGGGGGATAGGGAAGCAAAGGGGAACCTAAGCTTGGATAATGATTATTGGATATTGGATGGTGAAAGGTGGAGCCAACTGGATAAAAAATCCGGGGTAGAGTAAAGAAGTTGATGACAAACTGGTTTCAGTTTCAGGGTTCAGCGAGGACTGGCCTTTATATTTCTCCTGTGAATCCATCGATTTGATCACAGGAAAACTATTGCACCTGCATACATCCCGGCGTTGTCAGTGTGCGAGTTTACGACTATTGTCCAATCACCGTTGTATAATATGTAATGTTGGCGGAGATTTCATTGGAATTCTGGGGTGGCTACCAACCATAGATGCTTATGGTTGCCTGTTCTACGGATTACATTGAGTGAAAACAAGGCTTTGTAGAGGTTAAACTTTATAAAACTTTATATTAAATGGTGGGTTCTGTTGACGTGGTTAATGCGGAGGCCAGACCGTTATTAGTATTAGTGAGAACACTGAGGTTGAGAATAATGTGCATTACCCCAGTGAACCTGCACTGAATTCATGTAAGTTATTATGACCTAGAGAATCATTACTATTAGCTAATCTGACTATTCTATTGTAAAGGACCAGACCTTTTGCATTACTCCCTTTTCCATGTCCCTTTTCCCTTTCCTTTCCTAATCATATTGCATAGTGCTGATTGATGATTTGTCACCACATGCCCTTAAGCTTAAGGGCCCCGAACCGAGACCCCTCACTGATTGTCCGTGTGATATTTGGCTTGGGAGTTAAACCACTGCTGAAATCCGCCATGTCTTGGGTTGAATGGGGTGGTAGTTTACTTGGTAGCCGTGAATTTAAACCGGGTTTTGCGAGGTTAAATGGGGTTTGTAGTATACTTGGAGTAACTAGTCTTGAGGTATCCCGAGGTTCGGGGAAGTCCCACGCCTGGTGCGCCCTCCACTAGGCATCTACATCTCACCAAAAAGCTAGTTGGAGATCATGGTGTTTTAGGATTGAATTCTAATTATTTATCTATCAAAGGCGGACCCAGTTGTCATGTCATCAACCAGGGAATAATTAGAGTGAAATTTGAAAAAATTTGGCTAATTCAATTTGGATATAGTGAGAATAGGATTGTCTGAAGCCGTTGCAACAATAAACCGAAAATGAATCACTTCCTACAATGCTTGTTTCGCAACATTGCCAAACCCTTAAAATACTGAGCGATTATTCTGTTCCTATTGGTGTATTTCCCGGCTTTTTTCCAGCTTTTTCTCCTGCGGTTCCAGCTGCTGTTGTATGTTCGTCCACAGTTATCCATTGCGTAGTATATACAATTAAGCAATAGCCCAATGGGGCAGATCGGCGCAGAAATTTGCGGTCCAGGCTGTCACGAACGTACTATCAGCTTCGATAACCATAAACTCTAATTTAAAGTCAATATTCACTTATCTCTAGGCTGAGTAATGCGTCAACCAACATTTCTTTGGGGATTCAGGGAGGTTTTGGGGGTACAACCCCAATACTCCAAATATTCCAAACTCAAATCACCCCAAACCTAATTTGGGAGTGAAAAATTCAACACCAGTTCCAGGTGAATTCCAGACACAAAATAATAAATAGTGATAAAGGAGAACTCCGAAAATTTTGGTTCATTGTCTTAGAAGGTGTCGTCGGAGTGATCGGTGTGGTCGGAGTGATCGGAGTTCGAATCCTCATCACTATCATCATGGATATGAATAATACTGCTATCACTGTCACTAGCTTCTCCCTGGATGGTCTCGTTGAAACTATCCATGCTAAACTTATTGATGAGTAATTCTTCCAATCGTTTGAGTCGGTCAAGAATTATATCCAGTTGTAGATTTGCCCGAGTTTCACTCTTGGGAACCAAAGTATTGCTCAGGCCGTTATCTCCACTGAATTTACGAGTCTCACTATTATTGGTACGGACTTTTTCCAATACAGTAGGTGGGATCTCGTTGATGGACATTGTACTGACCTTGGATCGTAATGTGGCCTTTGAAGCAGTGGCCATTTTCTTAGGACGATTATAGCTACCAAATTCGATCTGACTGTATCGTCTTCCATGCAGATTACCATTAGTGATCTTACGGAGCATAGAGTTCTTGCGCGACCTCATTAGAAGAAGACTAATATCGTCGTTTTCATCTTCCCCAAGAAGTACGTCGTCGTCCAAAACATCGTCAATTCCTTCGACCACACCGAATTCATGTTGGAATGGTGAATTCCCATTATCCAATTTGTTATGAATAGATTCCAATTGTAACAAATCTGTATCCTGATAATAATCGTTATTTTTACTCAAAAAAGTGTAATTCTTGAGCTCATTTCCAGTTGTTTGTTCTTGCTGATAGAATCTGGCAAATACGTATTTTTCGTATAAAAATATCATGATGATGATGGGAAATTTGAAGATGTTCAATGCTTGATATAATTGTCTCAGTAAGAAATACCTCACTGTTTTAATTATTGATTTGTTTTTAGTTGTAGGAGCCAATCTACTGGCATTTAATTCGGATATTTTGAAATAGAGAATGAGGTTGACGGTTTTGAAGTAATTGAACTCTTCATGATTATTGTTGTTCACTTTGGCAAATACTCCACTTAATACTATTGCTAACATTGAACCAATAATAAATTGGATCAAAAACAAGTAGCCCATGATAATTCCTTTACCGAGATTATTGAAATTATTCCAGTTGTTCCAGACAGCTGGTGTAAATCCAAAAAAGATCTTGACCATACTAAATAAGATATCTAGTTTGGTTAAGTTGTTGGAAAGTGCAACAAAACTAAAGTAAAATCCACTGATCAAGGAGAAGAAAAGGCAAATGAGTCCCATTAAGTTCCATGCCATTTTCTTGAATGAAACCATGATCATATTGAAAAATTGATAATTGTTGAACACTGATAAAATCCGAGGTAATAAAATGATGGAGATTAAACTAAATGCATCATTGAAATAGTAAGGATTGACGAATTTCAACACGAATGATACGTTTATCAAAATAATCAAGATGAAATCCAAATAGTTCCAAATTATCTTTTTGAAAAAGGTGAATTCGATATTGAGAAGTTTCAACAAGAATTCAATATTAAAATTCACCCCAAGAAACCAGAACAGAACTTCAACTACTTTAAGAAATTCTTGCTGGCCATGAATGAAATTGGAGGCCAGGTAATTATAATCATGAGCATGATCATGATCGTTAAAATTATCGTTGTTCCCACCTTCTGATCGGTTTGTTTCCTTACTCAAAATCAATATGAAATACATGAACATGAACACAATTAATTTCATATTTATCACGAGTGATTGATATTTGGGAACAATCTTGGACCTTTTGATGACGTTATTAAATGTTATTTTATTATATTTGTAATTGACAATGTCATGATTTAATAATCCTTGCTCTTCGGATTCTTGACGGATCACCAGAGGACATCCATCACAAGTTTTTAAGATCAATTCACCATTATAAAACTTGTCTAGAGCACGAATGATCACTGGCTGAGATAAGAACTTTTTGGATTTGGACAACACTGCCAACTCTAAAGTATTGAACAGATATTTCAGGTCTTCAGCGAACAAGTCATTGGTGAGTGGAGTAATAAAGAGAAGGTTAATGCGATTGAATGATTTATATTCTTTGAGAAGACGAATGGCCAAAAGCTCACAGAGATTGGCCTTGGTAGTCAAGAGTTCAAATAGAATAAGGTTGTTTTCCGATTGGATCAAGTATTCGTAACGAAGTAGAAGTAGGATGAATATCAAGCATTCCAGAAGTTCATCCTCCGAAGGCTCATTAGTGTACTTGAAAGGACCACGTATGGCCGGGCCCTTTTGAGGACCGAACCGAGGAGTCTGGTCTGCTCCTAACACAGCCGAAGGTAGAATTCTTCCGATTCTGGTGGAAACACCCTTTCGATGGGCCACTTTGACTATACGTTCTGTGATGGGTTTGACGAGGGTACAATGGATATCGGGAGACTTGAGCTGGTCATATTTCAATGCAAGGGTGACTCTCTTGTTGAGAAGCTTTTGAATGTGGAAGTAAAGGTGTTTGAATTCGAGGTACTTGTAGCGGTCTTTGGACCGGTCTTTGGACACAGTTGCAGCACTAGGGGAAGGGGAGAGTAATCCCGGTTTTCTGGATATACTGAAGTCACGATGCTTCATGGGTATAGAGAGGAATGGAGATACCACAACAACAAAGCTTAAGGTTGTCTGGTACGAATGCTGAGGTGGTTCTATAAGGCTGACCAAGAATAGAAGTACCCCATCATTCCAAAAGGTATAGTGTTTGGGCCACTTGCCTGTTTCTGCATATTGTAAACAGTGCGATGGGTTCGGGTGCATGGAGATGCTGTGCCTACGTCATTTGCAGCCTAATTAGGAAAAGCTATTGGAGGTGGCAACCGTTAGCATCACAAGTGCGTCGCTTACCTGCATTAATTGGGTTTGGGTTGCTTCAGCCGAGCAAGTTCAAGTCCAGACCACCAATACAGTGGCTATACCAGCTTTCCATCTCTACCACATGATCACAAGAAAATTAAAACTTCGTGTGTTGTGATGTCTCAATTGAGATTAGGTTGTGAGTGGGCTTGCCAATTGTCACAGATCTTCACAATACACTGTTGTATCGAGCTTCGCAACAGCACATGCTATTAGGTTACTAATTCCTTAACCAATGCACTAGAACAATACCGAAACTATTACCCCGAAACTATCAATACCTATCGGAGACTAGCATATTGTTCTGGTAAAATAAAGCATTGGCTACTGGTCGTGCATTACCGGGAAACTAGGTTCAGGCAATAGTTGGAAGGTTGGAAGATTGGAAGATTGATAGGCTTGAAGTTGATGTATGGAGTAGTTGGGTAAATCTTTCAATGTGCTACTACTTATAACTGGTGGCAAAGATCACTCTTCTGTAAATCTTACTGTTTAATTATACAAACGCAAAGTTAATTATTTACTCTAATTATGCGAGGGGGGCAGCTATTTTGGTGCAGGAAATAAACTGTTTGTCGGAACTATGCATCCGTTTGCACCCAATAGCCACCAACAATCTCAACAGAACAATAGCCACGTAAGAATACCACCAAAATAATAGCCACGTAACAATACCGTACATAGGGATGGAGTAGTCAAACAATCACCAGCCAGTGGTGTCGCCATTTTAGGGCCTTCCCTGGTTTGCATTGCAGAATGTGAAAAGTTTCCAGAATGTGAAGAGTTTCACCTATTGGTGATAACTAGTTAGAGTAAGTATGGCAAAACGGATTATCTCAGCGTGCCAGTCGTTCTCATAGTTGGCAGATGTGGATGGTTTCAGGTTATTTTCCGGTTTATGAAGTCATATGCTTTCCTACCATTCTCTTCACCTAATATACTTATCAATTGTTCTTTCAGCAACTGCACAAGCTTTTCTATACTCTTGACTCTCTGAACAAGGAGGTGGTAATTTGCTGGATTTATACCAGGAATGTTCTGAATAAAATCAATAGGATCGTCATTGAACACCGGAGGTCCTCCATCTTCAGTCACCACTGCCCGATTTGCACCTTTATCGATTGCTTCTCCAACATCAGGCTCTTCTTGGTTGGCTTTGAGCTGCATGAAAATCTGTGCTGTTTCGTAGGGTGAAGCAGACCATATGATCTTTAATTTGGGAAATGACAAGAGCAACAGTACAATCTTTGATTGAATTGCCTGTTGGGTTAATTGATCCGAAGTAGGATTAATTGGCGTTGATCGTTGAAATTTGGATCCAGAAAATCTCTCTAAAGAAAATGACTTATTCTCATCGAATTCTATCAACAAAGTTGGTAATTCATAGTGACGGAACATCTGTTCACATTGCTGAAATAGTCTACCACTTTTGAAACTTGAAATCAAATCGGGGATGGATTTCCTTTCTACACATATCTTGGGAGATACAATATAATCACCCACAGTAATCATTGCAGGAACAACTTCAATTCCTACCCTGTATAGCAAGTTTGGAAGTGACGATGCAAATTCTCTTACATCGACCACCACCCGCAACTTATCCGATTCAGTCCTGAAGTTCGCCCCACCAGCAATTCTGGTATTGACCACTTTATTTCTGTTGATTTGAAACTTGTAATTATCCTGTGCAGTTTCAAAGTGTTTACTGAGTGATGCCTTCTCTCTAATTAGCCTTGAAAATGCTTCTTTCTCCTTTTTGATCCCGAGCAAATGCTTTTCTTCTTCCACAGAAGTTCCATAATACATAAGAAATGCTTTTGCTGGGTTATCTTTATTTATCTCCTGATATATCTCTACTCTCCTAGTGAAAGATAAATTTGGTTCATACATGATGATGTATGATGGAGAGATTTCTTGCAAGAGCGAATCATTGTTTCGTTCATTATAACACTGTATTATAATTTGATCATCTTTATTGACATTCTCAAAATTCAATTTGAAAGATGTTGATTGACTAAACTTTTGCAAATTTTGGCTTCCATAATCATCAAGATTATCCATGGCCATGTCCATTCCTTGTTCAACTTCTTCAACTTCTTCATCACTTAAACTTCCATTCTCATTTTGAGTTTCTTCTAGTTTCTTGAAAATCTCGTAATCAACTTCAGCAGCTTCGGTATTCTTCCCTGAACTGGATCCAGAATAAAGTTGTGACACCCTTGCAGCAGCAGATGCACCTCTTGTCCTTCTACGTTTACTGACTGGTTGGCCATTTTTTGTGAACGATTTGGAAGTTTGAAGTTCATCTTCATTTTTGACTTCTGTATTTGTATCACCTTCATTAGTATCCAATTCACTATTAATCTGCTTGACAAGAGAACTCATCTCTTTCCATGATAAATAACCTCTCAATTTATTCACCATATACTTCCTAGAACTGAACCGCTTTTTACCTGTCATTCTATTTGATTCAGCTTTCATACCTTTCAAAAGAACACTCAATTGATCAACACTATGTGAATTTGAGCACATAATCAAAATGGGGCCTTGGTTTTTGGCTGTAGAAACCGCTTTCTCATGTAATATATCATCCATAAGTAGCCCAAGTTGATCCCATTTCGGCAATTCTTCAAGTAAATAATCTTCTTTAATTTCAATGTCATACGATTCATCATCATCATCATGTTCTTCTGCTTCCTCAATATCAACGTTAATTACCTTTTTTGTTCTTGTTTCAACTTTTATCTTTCCCAAAGCTCTTTCCCTCGAATATGCAATAATTGTATTTGAGTCGTCCAAATTAAGCCATGGACTCATAGATGCATTAATACCACCAGTAGAGACATGCCTGATGTTCTGATCAACAATTCCTTGAACAATTTGGTAGAAACTGACGCAATCTAAGCTCACCAAATACTTAAGCAAATCTGTTAAAACAGCTAGATCATATACCAATTGCTTCGAAGTATATGATAACCTATGCCATTGACTTTCCACAGATATCCTAATTCTCCTGGCAAAATCTGGATCATGAACATTATCCATTTCCCAATATTCAGAAGTCAAATCTGGATTGTGTCTTTTGAGTTCTTGTAAACATGCCAGTATACAAGATAAGATAGCAGATTGAATTTTATTCATCTTGTATGTGACCCGGGTATTTATTTCTGTCACCGATCTCCTTTTCATAATTTCTTCACGGATTCTACTCAGGACTCCTCTATCAACATAATTGAGACATTGACTGACTTCAATTCTAAATCTAGGCCAGAGATATGCATTAGAAACCCTTAAAACTTTAAGTTTAGTAGCGAGAGGTGTAAATCCTGTGATTGATTCTGGTTCATCTGAAATCGCCTTGATAAAGCCCCAATCATTTGTATCTCGGTAAATATTGATAACAAAAGCATCACTTGAAGTCTCCTTAATTCTTTCAGCATGTAATATAAATAGTCCAGTGATATCATTTGGGGAGATTAGCCCGGAAAGTAGATCAACCACTAACACACGGGCAGTAATGGAGATAATTCCACCTTTTAAATATGCTTGTTTCCGTTTATTTGAAGTGTTATGTGAATCATTATTGATCTCCACAAATGGCGGTTCTTCATTGTCATCAACGTTTTCGTCTAGCCAATGGAGCTCCACGAGCGATTCCCGAACCCTGGTGATCTCATCTTCCTTGATATTTAACACAAATATCAAACTTCTCTTTTCAATTGCTGGTGAATCGCCATGTTGAAGTGTTACGCATGAAGAGCTCAAGGCATGTAGGAGATTGGCGGTGATGATGTCCCACCCGAGACCCCTTCCTAGCACTAGAAGGCCATCTTTGGTTAGCATGTCTTCCATGATCTCTTGCTGATACTTGAGCGGAAGTGTACAGGAGATGGTTCTCTCTGGATAGATGGGGATGATATCTGATTGATGGAACTCGACTGCGATGGATGTGTCATTGTTTTTGGAGTTGGCTTCATCTGGAGGCTGGAAGAGGCTCCGTTCCTCTCTGGACAACCCCAAGGATTCAATATGGTCATCATCTTCAACAAACAAAGACATGTTGTCTTTGGTTAAGAAGTAGTACTTAACTGTAGATAGAGAAGGTCGTGTGTTGTAACAGGGCCCATATAGATAGTGAGTGAGTGAGTGAGTGAGTGATGAGTACATCAAGTATCAATGGCCCATGTCAGATGCATTCAAAAACCAATTCAGGCCACTGGGCCAAACCAGTGATACTCTTGAAGAGCCGGTGGTGTTTAATATCATGCATATTTTTAATATTCTGAAGTCCAAACTCAACCAGCTTGATACATGGAGAGAATACGATAATCCCAATAACGCGTCTGTAGACCGTTTAAATAAGTCACGGAAGGTCAATTCTGGTTCTAATAATCATCTTATTCGGGAGGTCAATCTTGAAGAAGAATCATCTAGTATGGTTACTAATCAAACGGGATTTGATACGTATAAGCTTTTATTACGTGATGGTTCTGATAACTATAGCTATGGATATGAGTTGAAGGGACCTCTACCATTCCTTCGGACAAGTCAAGTGGATACTCCTTTGGGAATTCAATTGGGTGGAAGACTTTTGGTGAAGAAAGGAACTCAAATAGCGAATGGCGTGCTTCTTTTGACAAGACACAATTGTGAATATTTGGGGATTTCAACCTCGGACCAAAATCTCATAGATCAATTAAATGATGGAATTATCGAAAAATACATCAATATCTTGGAAGCAGAGCTAGCTGATTTACAGAAACAAAAGTAAGAGATATTAAGTTGATATTTAAAAAGGAATCTGAACCAAAACTATTCTGAACCAAAACTATTCTGAATTAAAAGATTCTTCAATCTGTTATCTACAAAAGTTGAATGCTTGATTATATTTCTAAGACTTATTTAATTACGAATTCAATACCGTTATGCATGGAAGTGGAAGTAATGAACATGAAAATGATGATTGACAATGGAAAACTCCCCCTACCACTAGTTCTTTCATAACTTCCACTTCCCTACTAGTTATTCATCCAAGAGTAGATCCCACAAACCTCTTTCATTCTTAAAATTATGGTAAACCATACTCACCAAATAGTAATTATCCTTTACATTATTCAAGAATTTGTATGAGACATCCTCCTTTTTATAACATCTTGACCAGTCTTGCCATAAACCAAATGCCTCCTCGTTCCAGACTTTGAAGGAATCATGATCAATGACGGTAGGCAGCAAAACCTCTTTCAGTGGGAAAACACCCCATGTAATTGCACTTCTGCTTGTATGAGGATTGGAAGCTTCAAACTGTAAGTTCGATTTGATTTCACCACTGGCGTCTCCAATATAATAAGTAATGGATTTTTCCTTGAATTGTGTCAATAATTTGGGATACAATTTATTGTCCCATTCTTCTTTAGGAACAAAGAATTCTATTAATGCTTTTTGGTAAACTATACCATTAGTTGGACCCCAACCAAAGATTTTATCTGATGATTGACATCCATTAATGGATGGTTGTGATGATAATGTGAACCAACCTTTCTCATTCAATTGCAAAAGCTCCTCTTGAATTAATGCGGTTTCGGAGGATAATGCAGTATCAACCCATGGCAAGCCGTCTATCTTGCCTAGTAAATAATTGATAAATAATTTAGATAAATCCTTTTGAGTAGTTGGTTTCCCCCATTTTTTGATGGCTTCTGAGGATGATTGGATTTTTAAATTTGGACCATATGCATCAAGTTCACCATAAGCTGGGGATGCAGAATCACCAAATCTACCGTTGGGGAACTCATCCCAAGTAGCATCTTTACCTAATGCACCTTTACCACGACTTATATCCACAAGAGCTTTTTTATCTCTTAATAAAGAATGACCTATAATTGATTTCTGAGCTGAAAGTACCTCATTATCAACCACAGAAGAGTGTCTTCTTTTTGGACCCTTGATAATGGCGACACTATCTTCTTCGTCATCTGAAGCAATGGCATCCTCCACATTGGTACCTGTGAAGGGACCTTCAACGATAGGTCTTAAGATATCGGATTTCTGTAAGATGGAAGCTACTGCCTTCTCTAAGTTCAAACAATAGAAATGATAACCCTTAATTCTTCCATTTGTTTTTGAGTTGATATCGTCGATGATTTCTGATACAATATCAATACCAATGCTTTTGATCTTATCGTCATTACTAGCAGAAGATGCCAATCTTGATTCAATGGCATTAGGAATGGATGCATTAGACAATTTGGATGCTCTTTGGAACACCAGGTAAGTGGTGATTGGCATTAAGCCTGGAATTAATATGATATCTTTTAATTGAGAATGAGATCTGAGGAGTTCTTCATAAGCAATGAATTTCGAGCTATCAAAAAACAATTGAGTAATGATATAATCAGCGCCTGCTTCCACCTTTTCGATCAAATAAGGGAGATCATTTTCAGGAGATTGTATAGAGTTGGTACCCGATCCTTGAACATGACCTTCAGGATATCCTGCCACACCAATACAGAAATAATCACCATATTTGGACTTAATATATCTAACCAAATCAGCTGCACTATTGAAATCACAATTTGGAGTCCAATATTCTTGAGTTCTCGGTGGATCACCTCTAAGGGCTAAAATGTTTCTGATCCCGGCTTTCTTTGCTTTTGCAAGAGCATCATCAATGACTTCTTGATTGGTATTGGTACATGTTAAATGCAATACCGTAGTAAGACCAAGATGATTTTGACAAGTGGAAGCTAAATCCAATGATTTATCACTAGTCAGACCTCCAGCACCCCATGTAACAGTAATAAAAAGGGGATTAAGTGCCAGCATACGATTCAATCTGGATAAGAGGTTTCTGAATCCAGCATCAGTCTTTGGGGGAAAGAACTCAAATGAGAGAAACTTCTGGCCCGGCTCAAGGGCCTGGATCCTTTCCGTAACAGTAGCCATTTCCACTAAACAAGATACTCTAAAAGAAGAATGGTGCAAATGGGGAAATGGGGAAAGATCAAATGTCTAATGGCCACTAATGATTGTGTGTATTCACGTGAGCGATGGATTGACTCGGAAACGATGATGGGGCAAGGCAAATAATTGATGATAGCACAATTGCACAATTGTGTCACGATTGTGTCACGCAAGAAGAATCAAATATTAATAAATATTAATTGAAGTTGAACTTATCAGATTGATGGAAGTAATTGGGGTAAAGTTGAAGACTAAAGATTTTGAGGGAGGGGAAGGGAAATTATCATCTCAGAGTTAAATGATAATTTAAGGTGGCCCAAAATTGGATTATAATACTGGGTTTTTGGATTACGTAATATGAATAGAATATAAATGGAATGGAATAAATTGTTAGTTATATATTAAATGATGTACTATTAGTGCAACGGTAAAATATTACGCAGCTTTCTTGAGCAGAAGGTGAGCAGAAGATGATCATTGATTGATTTTTTTTATTGTTAATGGATTTTATACCGCACTATACTCACCTCTATTACCATTACCAGTAACCTTTTCCACGATTTCTCTAATAAAAGCAGGTAATCCACGAAGTAAATCAAGGAAATTATCCAACACTTCCTTGAGCGCAGTCTGGAAGTCAATGGAATTGCCCTTGTTGTATTGAAACCAAGCACCTCCCACAATATAAATACTCAAAAACAATACCATGAAAATAAATATCCAGGTGAACCAACCCCAGGATTCACCATTATCGTCTGGTCTCTTATTCTTGTTTTTGTCTTTGTCTTTGTTGTTCTTGTTATCTTTTTCTTTATCCTTCTCACTGGTTATGCAAGCTGCCTTGGTTTTAACCGATGCCTTAAGAATATCTCCATCCCACAGGTCCAATTTGAAATCATCCAACTGATCTTTATCTTTGGAATCAGGACAAATAAAAGTGATTTCCGCATCAATCAAGCTTTCTCCCCAATTGGCATTCTTATACAGTATAACAATTCCACTCTTTTTATCGTCTGAGAATGGGGAGTACTCCTTTTGAAGATTAGAGTTAAAACCAATCACTTGGGAAACGATGGTTTCTTTCTCTAAAGTCACAGTGGTGATTCCACAGATGTCGGAGTTACGAGGACAACGATCAGTACCTTCTTCAATTGCTTGACAGATCCCAAAGTACCAAGTGGTATTGGTTTGCGACGGAGGGGTGTCCTTGATAAGGGACACCGAATGGACTCCTGACAACGCTTCAAAGTTGTATTTGGATAGTTCCTTTGCCAGACAGTCGATGGCGGTGGTACTGGCCACCAAAGCCAATGCACTAATGAGGTAATTTAACATGGTGGAAGTAGTGATAGTTGGTAGAAGTTGCCGTTGTCTACCGAGTATAAGAGTCATATGACCGGAGGTCATGTGACGCAATTCACTAGGCTTTCTGGCTTCCTTCGGCTTTAGTTCAATCTAGATGGTAGTGTGTGTACCGATCAAACCTTGGGACGTGTGTGTACCAATCGATTTATGGAGATAGACTTTCTAGGCACGAACATAGCACCGAACTGACTACGCTTCATTATGGCAAGTAAATCTTGGGTACATCAAGAATTGATCAAAAATTGAGTATAAAATTCAATATTGAGTTTACCAATTAATGGTGGGAAGAAGTAAAGGTGGGAGGAAGTAAAGGTGAAAGTCTCATTGGTAGATAAATACCAGCCAAAAAATTGACATTTCAGGATATCAACACCTAACTCCATATTCTGTACCACCAAGATCTGTTTATAATATGTATTCTGGTTATTATCTTGCTTATTCTTGTGCTTATTTGGGATGGTATTGATATCCCCTAATAGTGCACGTGCATCCAGTCGCGTGACTGTCGATCACATGTGCTTCCCTCGGTTGTAGCAAATGCGGGGGAGGGGGCCGAGGCTTCCTCACATGCTATAAGAACCAGAGAATCTCCTCCTTTATCTTCAACTCAAACATCACCAGAAGAAATCAACATGGTTAAAGTTACTGTTTGTGGTGCCGCCGGAGGTATCGGCCAACCTTTATCATTATTATTAAAGTTAAACCCTCAAGTCTCAGAATTGGCTCTCTTTGATATCGTCAATGCCAAGGGAGTAGCAGCAGATTTGTCACATATTTGTACCCCAGCGGTTGTTTCTGGATATCAACCTGCTGACAAAGAAGATAAGTCTGCTATTGTTGAAGCATTGAAGGGAACCGATTTGGTGGTGATTCCCGCTGGAGTTCCACGTAAACCAGGAATGACTCGTGCTGATTTGTTCAATATCAATGCTTCAATCATTAGAGATTTGGTGGCCAATATTGGTAGAACTGCTCCCAACGCTGCTATCTTGATCATTTCCAACCCAGTCAATGCTACTGTTCCTATTGCAGCTGAAGTTTTGAAGAAGTTGGGTGTTTTTAACCCCCGTAAATTGTTTGGTGTCACTACCTTGGATTCCGTCAGAGCTGAAACTTTCTTGGGTGACCTCATTGATGAGAATCCTAGTTCTTTGAAGGGCAAAATATCGGTGATTGGTGGCCATTCGGGTGACACTATTGTACCATTGATCAATGTTAATGATTCGATTGCAGCCAAGGTGTCCAAATTATCCACATCTGATTATGAAAAGTTTATTAACAGAGTCCAATTCGGTGGAGATGAAGTGGTCAAGGCTAAGAATGGTGCTGGATCCGCTACTTTGTCAATGGCCTATGCCGGTTATAGGTTTGCTGAAGGAGTTTTGGACTCATTGGCTGGTAAGTCCTCTTCATCTTCTATTCCGGATTCTGCTTATATATACTTACCGGGAGTCCCAGGTGGAAAAGAATTGGCTTCTAAGTCTTTGAAAGAAGTTGATTTCTTTTCTGTTCCAGTGATTTTGGAAAAGGGTCAAATCAAATCTTTTGTGAATCCCTTCGATTCATTGAAAATTACCCTGGCTGAGAAGAAATTGGTGGACACTGCTTTGAGCGGATTGAAATCTTCTATTGATCAAGGAACTTCATTTGTTCAAGGATCTAAATTATAAATAAGTTAGACGCTTAATGAATATGTATTTATTAGAGACTTTAGATTCTCTCACTGTCTTTACAAACTGTAGTTGAGTTTTATAAACCTCATGGTTATTGAACGCAAAAAAAAAAATTGATCTAGCCGAGGATCGAACTCGGGGCCTTTTCGGTACTTACTGCAAGATGCTTGTAAACGAAACGTGATAGCCGCTACACCACTAAACCTTTTCCTGAAATTTTGGGGCATAATGAGGTGTCATGTTAAACAAGTACAAGCAATTATGAAAGAAGACTAAAGCAGAATAAGAACTGTCAGAGTTCTAAAAAGAGTTCTAAAGAAGAGTTGAAAAGAAAGGGTCTAAATAAGAGGTCTAAAAAAAAGAGAAAATTATATAGCCAGAAGACTAAGGGAGATCAGAGTGGTTCTAAGAAGACAGATGTTCCGGAGTTCATTAGAGAAATCTGTAAAAAGATAGCAAAGTATGGTAATATAAGAAGTTCACTACGATTAAAGATAAGATGTTCCACTAAGAAATAGGCTACTGTTAGAATAGTATATTGCAGTATGGGTTTTAAGGAGATAAGACATTAGTAGGATTTACTAATATAAGAGCTATTAACAGTATTGCTAGTATAGTAATGGGGTTTGGTCTGTTCCAAGATTCCGAAAGCAAATAAAGACTACATTTTGTTTTTAGTTCATTAAGTTTAGACCCTAGTTGGTCCATTCGGTAACTTTACAATCAACCCAACTAGGTTACTGTATAAACTGAGCATGAAATGTATGTACTTATGAACTATTCCTTCATATATAGTTGAAAGGAATATAATATTTGAAATTTTTTTGAATCTTTTTTTGAATCTTTTTTTGAATCTTTCTTCGAATCTTTCTTCGAATCTTTCTTTGAATCTTTAAAAAGAATGTATCAAGTGCTCATATTGAAGTTAATGTTCATCTAATTTTCTCAGAGTGAATTTCGCTACCAAACTGAATTCTTCATTAACATCACGGTACAATACCAATTTATCAATACCTACATAATTCTTAAAGTTTTCAATTTTGGATGTATGATATTATCCGGGGTAATTGACGACGTATTGGAGTATTCATTAATACTTATATATATACCAATATAGCTGAGTTATATTAAGCTTGGTACTTTATTATGTATAAAATATTTAATTGATGGTATAATATGCTCTATTTCATATCCCATTTGGTTTATATATCACCTAATAGAACTATACTATATATATATCATTCAACCCTCTTAGGGCTATGTAGATATTTTAATAACTGTTTAGCTAAAGGTATTAAATATACATATATAGCTTGATTTATTTATATCACCAGGTGTATATTTCATTCTCAATATCTGGAGGAGAAGGTATATTAGCAGTACCAATGATATTAGCTTTACGTTTCTTATACTTTGAATAAATAAATTTAACCAATGGCTCCATTCCCCATAACTCTTCGCTTTTTCCACCACTGGAGTAATTCTACCTCCAGGGATTGTTCCTAGTAACTTGAAATTTTAGGAAGGATATCGGATTTGACTATTGTTGAAATAGACAGTAACTATTAATATTTGCTAAATATTTTATCAGTGGTCTGGATGGACCCGTTTCATGTAAACTTGTATGTAACTCAATTTAAGGTACCGATGAAGGAAAATATCATCATACAAAATAAAGCAGGTTCAGATATTTAAGCATTATTGTATAGCTACTAGGCCAAACCCGATTTATAGATGTCCAAAAATGTGAACACCAAGAAAATACACTTGTACTTTATATTGTATTGTTATTCACTGGTAATTTCCAGTTTAAAAGAAGTTGAAACTTTGGATTGAAGTTATTTTGTTAATTTTTAATTGTTAATAGATAAATTATCTCATAATTTGACACTTAAATTGAAGAATCTACCATCTTTCCAAAAAATGATTCCAAAATAATATTATAACTCGAATTGGGCTTCATTCATGTCCCGGTGTAGTTGGTCATTGGTGGTAGAAGGCTAATGAAGGCTTAGTCTCTTGTCCAAACACCTGCTTTCGGAAATGAAACAGATGCCTGCGTAGCGTAATGGTTAACGCGTTTGACTTCTAATCAAAAGATTCCGGGTTCGACTCCCGGCGTGGGTTCTTGTTGCGGTTTTAGCTCAGTTGGGAGAGCGTCAGACTGAAGAGATTCAGTCACAGTTAATCTGAAGGTCCTGTGTTCGATCCACAGAAATCGCATTTTTTTTGATGAATTACTACTACGATAATTCAAAGAATTAATCATATTATTAAGTATCTAAAGCACAACGTATTTGGTAGCAGAAACCAAGCCCCTATCCATATTAGCCCAACTAACATATTTTGGACTATAATGAACCAATTCATCAAATGCTGGAACTGCTTCTACCAACTTGTGGTTGACCACTAACGGATTCAAATCGCCCCAGAAGCAATTCAATTCGAGACCCAACTTATGTACAAGCACTGATTCAAGATCAATTGAGTCAATTGAGTCAATTGAGTTGGATTCCAAGATTTCAGGAATCCATTTGAATCCAAGATGATAGTCCTTGTCCCAATCAAGTTTATTTAAAATCACTTGAGTAATACCCTTGGGCTGTCTAAAGACTTGATTTCCTTCTTTATCAGTAGAATAGCCCACAGGGGTATTCAATGCTTTGTAATATTTACTGTCGTGACGCTTCTTCTCTTCTTTGAAGACAATCAAGGTCTTGACAGGGTATTCATCTTCAACCAGTTTGGTTAATTTGCCAGTAGAATCACTCACATTGAACTTCAATATACACATTCTGTTCTTTGGAACTTGAATCTTTACCTCAGCTCTCAAGTATCCAAATGGATATTCATTATCAAAGGTGGCGTTTTCGACCACATTAACTTTAATAAGATCCTTAGTAATGCTGAAATTTCCTTCACGTAAATTTGGCAAAAGTTTACTCTTGAAAGAGCAGTCTTGGCTTCCATTACCGTTATCAATACAATCCAAAGATTGTTTGGATTCCTTGAAAGATGGAATATCACGTAAAACATCTTCAATAGGAGTACCAATTCTTCCTCTAACTTTAACAAAAGATTCACTTGGATTTCTCAAATCAATGGTTTGAATAAATCTTAATTTCAATGGATTGTTAATATCAAATGCTTCTTTTTGTTGGATCCAAAGAGTTCCTGCAAAACTGATCAACACCAAAAATGTCACAATAAACTTGTTAAATTTGAAAATGAATGGAAGGAATGGTAAACTCCAAACAATGACAAAATATTGAGCAAATTTATAAATCAAGTCTTCACTTTTTTGAGATTCTTGTATAGTCTTGTTAAGACCATCTAAAACAAAAAATCCACAATTGAAGATAAGCAAAGATGCTAATGGAACAATAAACAAAAATTGAAGGGACCAATCATAACCATGTGATTTAGACTCTAAAGCAGGATGCTCAAAAGACAAAGATGATACATCATCATCGTCAACATCACCTAAGTTTTCATCGGTTTCATCATTTTGAGTACCATAATTGGCTTGATTATTCAATAAAGGTCTTGAACTTTCATCGTCAGCAGTAGATTCCCTCTTTCCTCCTTTGAAACTCCATCCAATAAGTCCCAATAAAGTTCCAATGGATTGTAAAGTGAATAAGATAGTAAGTGGGAATTCACCTGTGTGATCATCACCAATTCTGTTTTTTGTTAATTTAATGGTGGAATATAACACTGCTGACCAAGTGAGAATGGAAATTTCAATATTGACAATCAATTTCTCATCATGATTAACCACTTTAAAATTTTTGAACATCAAATTAATTCCATTAAGAATCAAATAGTTTAAACCGAAGAATCCAGCTAATGAAGTGAATACCACCAAGATATATGATGAGTTGGCAATGAATTCATTCTGAGACACAATAGCAACATTAGTAAAGATATCCAATGCTAAAACAGACAAGAATAAGGAAATTGGAAATTTGAAGACATTAACAAAGCTAAGGCTCCAGTTTTGCTTGTATTTGAAAATTACCACCAAGAATGGTATGCTGATCAATGGGATTAAAACCAAAAGGATGGTATTTACGAGAACGATCTTGGAAGTTGAAAAGGAAAAGAAGTAATTCAAGAAGGAGAAATAAAGGGCAAAATCAATGGAATCTTGTTTGTCAGCAACATCAATTTCAAGCTCTTGTTGTACACCTTCGGCGAAGTCCAAGGCGATGGACAACATATGCCATAATGACTTGATGGTACTATGTCTGATATCATCACGGGTGGTGTGATAAATGTCTCTTGGCTTATAAAACGCAACATCAAGACCTCTCAACAGACCTTCTTTATAGACCTTATAATCGGTTTCACTGCCAATCAAATTGTTGGCGAATCCTTGTTGATAAATGGAATTTCCATACGGATATCTTACATTCTTGAACAAACTAACCACCGCTTCATCAGTACCTCTGAATAAGAAAGCTTTTCCTGCGGCACCAGTACCTTCTAAATTCAAGAAAAACCCGATATTTTTCGACCATGGATGGTTCAAAAATGCGGTGGCACCAAAGAGACCGAATTCTTCATTATTATTGAAATTAAAGATAATTGTACGTTTAGGTTGTTTGACATCTGGTCTTGAATAATGGAAAAGAACACCCAACATTGATGCAATTCCCATTCCATCATCAGTGATACCAAAACTGGTGGGAACAGAATCGTAGTGAGCACTTAATAATAAAGGAGCTAATTTATCATCGGTACCATTGATACGAACAAGTAAGTTATTACTTTCATAATAGGAAACAGAACTGGCTTCTGACATTGAAGACAGAAACAAGATGTTATTGGTGAAGTTCAAGTCGTTATCATATTCAATGTACTTTTTGTCAGCAATAGACGAAAGAATGGAGGTCTCAAGTAACTCATGAACCTTGTCATTACTAACAGAGTCATAAGGATGTTGGAAACGGCCCAATTCCTGGAGCTTCCCCCACGAGTGATCTAACACAAGCTTCTCCAGTTTCAGTGTAGGGAGAGGAATTGAACGTTCCAAGTCATTGTCGTAGAAGGAGACTAGCAAGGTGAAAACGAAGGTAGCAAAGATGAACAAAGTGAGTGACGTTTTGCGGTAACCAAAAGTGTTTCGAACTGCCCTCACGAAGGCATTGGGATGCGCTTCAGAGTCTCGATGGGATCCCCGCTGTGAACCACGATGGCTGCCGTCTTCCCGGTTGAGTTCTGCCATGATGTTGGGGTATAAGACAGAAGACTTAGAGATTACGAATGTGGCTGGTAGTTCCTATCTTAGAGGATCACGTGCGATGGCCGTAGAGAAAGATACAAGAGGTCCACAAAAGTCGGTCTAAAAACCCCGAAAAAGTTGTTTTGAGGGAACTAATGAGATGGCGTGATTATTTCCTGCTTGCTGGTATTGTGTAAAAGTGTAAAAGTGTTCTGCTTAACCAAGCTTGACGTAGTTGAACTCTGTGTTTTGGTACTTTACTGTAGCTAACCTGTAATGTGTAACCTGTATCATGTATATAACCTGTAATGTGTATTTCCGTATATCGTGGAATAATGTCGCTTGCTCACACATCACATGGATATGTCGCATTATATTCATGTCGTATAGTCTTGATCAAATTAATAGAGGCAATATTCCAACACTTGATCAATTGTCATTATGCCTGAGTTTGCCCCATTGAAGAACGATTTGATTCTTAGAGCCGCTCTTGGTGAGAAGGTCGAAAGACCTCCCATTTGGATTATGGTAAGTTTCCCTCTACAATGCTGTGAATAGCGTTATTGGTCCAATGCAAAATGTCGTTCAGTCGTACTAACCATCTATAGAGACAAGCTGGTCGTTACTTGCCGGAATACCATGAAGTTAAAGGCAAGCGTGACTTCTTCGAGACATGTCGTGATGCTGAAATCGCTTCCATCATCACCATCCAACCTGTGGATCGTTACGATGGACTCATTGATGCTGCCATTATCTTCAGTGATATCTTGGTGATTCCTCAAGCTATGGGATTTGAAATTGATATGGTTGATGGCAAAGGTCCTGTTTTCAGAGACCCTTTGAGATCCGCCTCTGACTTGTCCAGAGTAAATTTGAAACCAGACATTTTAAAGAGTTTGGATTGGGCATTTAAGGCTATCACTTTGACTAGGGTCAAATTGAACGGTAGAGTCCCATTATTGGGTTTTGTTGGTGCTCCATGGACATTATTGGTGTACATGACAGAAGGCCAAGGCTCTAAGATGTTCAGATACGCCAAGGAATGGATCTACGAACACAACAAGGAAGCCCATCAATTATTACAAGCTACTACTGATGCTTGTATTGAATTCTTGGCTCAACAAGTGGTTGCTGGTGCGCAAATGTTGCAAGTCTTCGAATCATGGGCTGGAGAATTGGGTCCAAATGAATTCAACGAGTTCTGTTTGCCATACTTGAAACAAATTGCTGAAAAATTACCTCCTAGATTAAAGGAATTGGGTGTCAAGGAAAGAATCCCATTGACAGTTTTTGCTAAGGGTGCTTGGTACGCTTTGGATGATTTGTGTGAAGCCGGTTACGACACTGTTTCTTTGGATTGGTTATACAAACCTGAAGATGCTGTCAAGGTTGTCAATGGTAGAAGAATCACCTTACAAGGTAACCTCGATCCAGGAATCATGTATGGATCTGAACAAGTCATTTCTCAAAAAGTTGAAAATATGATCAAGGGTTTCGGAGGAGGAAAACAAAACTATATTATCAACTTTGGTCACGGGACTCATCCATTCATGAAACCTGAGAAGATCGAACACTTCTTGAAGGAATGTCACAGAATCGGAAAGCAATGAAATCTCATGTATATATGAATTACCATGCTAATGAAGATAATACCACGGGGAACTGAGATTATCGTAGTTATTAAAACGGACAAACAAATAAGCATACAATTGAATTGTTTATATGAATAATATCAAGAATTGACTCATGTTCACTTCTTACCTTTAGAGATGACTCTTAAAGAACAAGATGTAACTGAGGAAATTCAATTTTGTGGAAAGTTTGCAAATTTAGTAGATTTTTGGAGGTTTGACCTCTCACAGCGTTCCTAGTCTTATCAGCAACTGCTTAAAACCATGAAAATATTACCATCACAAAACGAACCAAAATAACTTCTCTTTAACCAGAAAACAATCAAAATTCATCTAGCTGGATGAAGTAATTGAACTGATAGTTGTAAACCTTTGACAATAATGAAATAGCTAAAATTGGTGGACTTTTCAAAACTGTCAATTTCGCAGTCAGTGTTCCACCAAATCAGACTACTATACCTTATTCTTCACCAAGTTTGCCTTCCTCTTCAGAACTCAATTCCCAGGGAATATTCCTAGGATATTCACTACTTTGGTACGGTGTCTTTTATGGCATAAAATATCCTCTTACAAGTTACTATGACTCTTGTTCATCTCATAGAATGTGACTCAACTGAGGGCTCGCACTCCGAAGAACCGCACTATTTGAGCCGACTAATTTGTGCAATTGTACAATAGTGCAATTGACAATAGTGGCAACTAACTTCATCATGTCGTACCCCAAAGATAACTTGTACATTTATACGTTGGAAGAAAGGGTAAAGAACTCGTTGGAGTTACTTCAGTTCGACTCCATCACTCAAGAAGAAGTGCCGGTGGTATCGGAGCCAACGCCATCAGAGATCACTTCAGAAACCATTGCCAAACCATCAGCAAGAGACGATCCTTCATACTACAAGTCCGATTGGTATCGTTACAACTTAAAGAGAAGCATCAATGACTTACCTCCATTGACAGAAGATGAGTTTGAGGAAATGTTGGAAAAACAGTCAATCGAGAGTTTATCAGGATCAGATTCAGATTCAGATTCAGAGGACGAACAACAAGAAGAAACAAATCCTGAAACCACCCAAAACAGGAAACTTGAGTCCCTTTTCAAGCACCTTGAGTTGAAGAAACAACAGGAACTGGAAATTGATGAGAAAACTGTAAGTCATTTGAATTCCCGTTCTCCATATGTTTTCTTTCGTTCTTCACTACTTGAAGACAATAAAGCTTTTGGGGTATACAAGGGATTATACACCGAGAAAGAGCTTTTGGAAGCACCATTAGAGACTATCAAAGAGTTTTCAACCAAGTTGAGAAGCTCAAAATCTGCATTATTCATGATTGGTGGTGGCCACTTTGCTGGTGCCATCATATCTCATATTCCAAAGAACACCCGAGGAAATGCCACCAATATGAAGGAATCTAAGCATGAACAAGCAGTCAATGTTATTGTTTCGAAAACATTCCATAGATACACAACCAGAAGAAAGCAAGGTGGTTCCCAAAGTGCTAGTGATAATGCCAGAGGAAAAGCCAATTCTGCTGGTTCGAGTATCAGAAGATATAACGAACAAGCATTGATAAAAGAAGTGAGAGAGCTCTTACAAGAATGGAGTAGTCACTTGAACCAGTGCTCTTCTATATTTATCAGGGCAAATGGTGCAAGCAACAGAAAGATTTTGGTGGGTTACGAAGGTTCTGTATTGAAGAATGACGATAATAGAATAAAGAACTTTCCATTTACTACCAAGAGAGCCACTACTTCTGAGCTTAAACGTGCTTGGGTCGAATTATCATATTTGAAAACCATGGATTTGCCCAAGATCAACGAAAAAGCCAAGAAGAAATTAGAAAAGTCTGAGGTTAAAGTTGAACAAATAGAAGAAATGAAAAAGGATCCAGAACAGGTAAAGAATGAAGAAATTTCTCAAGAGTTAACGAGTTTATTGAAAAAGCAGAAAGCACCAAAATTGATGGCATATATCAAACAGAATAAAATCAATATCAATGAGTACATGTTGACTCCTTCGTCAAAATATATCAACAACCCAACATTATTGCATTATTCTGCGGCTCACAACTTGGATCATATGGTAATGATATTAATAAGTAATTTAAAGGCTGATCCGACGGTTCAAAATCAATTCGGAAGGACTTCATATGAATTGGCAAATGAACAAAAAACAAAGAAAACTTTCCAAATTGCAAGACATAAACTAGGTGAATCATATTGTGATTGGAGTAAGAGTAGAATTGGACCAGCAAAATCTAAAGAAGAATTTGAAGAAGAAGAAAACATAGAAAAGGAAAGGATTAGATTGGAGAAACAAAAATTAATTCAAGATGAATTAGATAAGAAAACTGAAATGGAACTCAAGAAACCAAGTATTTCGTCATCTGGTTCACTAGGGGGATCATCTCTTGGTGTTACTATCAACGAGTTGAATGGGTTAAGTGAGCAACAGAAGATGAGATTGATGAGAGAACAAAGAGCCAGAGCAGCCGAGGCTAGATTCAAAAACATACTGAGTTAGATTTGTTAACTATAGAATTAATGCCGATATTTATTAGTTTATTGTACTTTATCATCTGACACTTTCATCATGATGTAAGATAACATCCTTTTATCTTTGAACCCTGTATTATTAAGGACATTCCTAAGGATTGTATCAGATAGTCTTTGGTTATTATCCTCAACATAGGGGTCATAATGTAAGTAATCATTAAGAGCATGTTTAATAGAGACAGCAGTGCTTCCTTTATTTTCTTCAACTTGTCTTTTTAAATCCAATGCTGACACCCAAGAATTCAGTCTTAATGAAGAATTCCCCTCTTCATCTTCATCAGTTTCTGGTTCAATTTCTTCATACCTTGTGTTATCTCCAATGCCTTCACAACTGCATTCCAACAAATCATGGGTATTAGAACAAGTTGATTGATTAATCTCGAATAAATTTTTTAACTCGAAAGAATCAAATACATCTGATTTAGATTCGGAATCATTATCAAGAAATTTGGAACTCAAATTACTTTTCATCAATTGTCGTTGAAAGATTTTTTCATCAATACAACCAGTGGTCAAGATCCTGTAGATATAACAAGGTCTTGATTGACCATCTCTATGAATTCTAGCCATTGATTGTAAATCAACTGATGGGTTCCAATCGTTATCGAATAATATTAATCTAGATGCTCCAACCAAATTAATTCCCATACCACCTGATTTCGAAGATAGCAAAAATACCGGAATATCATTTGAAGAACTCTTATTAAATTGATTAACCAATTTACTTCGGATATTTTTTGGAGTTGAACCATCCAACCTCAAAAATTTCAAATTTAACTTATTTAAAACCAATTCCAAGATATCCAAGGTTTGAGTATAATTAGATATAAGCACCAATTTTTCATCAGTGGCAGATATTTCAAGAAGTAAAGCAATAAGGATATTAATTTTTCCCGATGAAGTGTTCAAACTCAGCATGGGACATACTTGAGTTTCAAAGTCATCATTTCCATTTATCAATGTCTGAAAAAATTGATCGCCACGGAGTAATGCTGGTGAATTGCAAATCTTCTTGAAAAGATTTATTAAAGTAAATGCTTGATTTGTACTCTCATTTAATAATTGGTTGAACTTTCGAAGCTGTGATACGTATTTGAATAGTTTAATTTGTAAATTGGAAGGTGGGACATACAAGATGATATCAGTCCTGGTAGTCAAATAATTCTGTAAGATGGATTGAGTTCTTCTCAATATGAATTGTTTAGTAATGCTGATAAGCTCGTTGGATATTAATTCACCATTTTTTTTAACTTCTGGATCATAACAGTTCATATCACGAGATTTTAAAATTGGATTTATATAGTCTCTCTGAAATGATTTGAAATCCCCTAAAACACCAGGATTCAAGAAATCAATTATTGTGAAGTACTCAACAAGGTCATTTTGGATAGGTGTCCCAGTAAGAAGTACTTTTTTGGAAATATTAAGATTCTTTAAGTGACCAAGAACTTTGTTAGTTCTACTTTTTAAACGATGACCTTCATCACATATTAATAAATCAAAATTCACAGAAGAGAGTTCTTCATAATAAGCAGAAACTTTCTCGTAATTAATTATCAATACTTGATAAACGTGAAGTTTTCCAAAGCTAATAATATTTTGCTTATCCGAAATAGATGCATTTCCAGAACTTGCACCTAATGTCAAAACCTGAATTCTATGCATCCCCAACCATTTCTTGAACTCTTGTTTCCAATTATTGATGAGAGTGACGGGGCAACAAATGAGTATCTTATTGAGGACAGATTTCTGCACAGGAATTGGTGATTGCTTGTAGAGGGTGTATATCAAGGTGATGCTCATTAAAGTTTTTCCTAGACCCATTTCGTCAGCCAAAAGACATCCGTTTCCCTTAAAATCTCTATAGCCCAACAAACACTCGTAGAGAAACCGTACACCTTCGATTTGATGAGGCCTGAGCTTGGAACCAAGAATAGGATCAATTTCTAACGAATTGAATGTTGAAAACTTTGATGGAGGACGAAGGTTGATAGGTGACATATTGGGTTCTGTAGATGGTACAGTTTGGGTATGAGTTACGGGTTCAATTGGCTCAGGAATCGCAGGCACGTCTTGAGCCACGATTTTGGTGATTTTGGGTTTGATGTATTGTTTGGTGGGAGGAGCAACTAGAGTGGACTGCGGTGGTGGTGGTGGTGGTGGTGATGATGATGGCAGATTCGCAGCCAAATCTCCATTCGCGGAATTGGCCGACTCGATTTTGCTATCGATTTCTAGTTCGAACTGCCCCATAGAAATGATGGATTCCAAGAAGTCAGGTTTATATGACGTAAGAGTCTTCTTTGATTGTTGGTTTCCATCCGAGTCTTTGAACCAAAGAAAACACAAAGTTCCCTCGAATGTTACCGTGAGATGCCCATCGCCTTCCCAAGTCTTATTCTTTTTGGTTGAACGTTTACGCCATTGTACCAAGTACCGATCGCGAGAATTGTGAGAAGTGACGGGTTTAACCACATCAGGATCTGGACGATGTAGCGTTGGTCTTTTGATTGAGGAAGAAGTAAAAGCTCTTCTCTTTGCTGGAATAGACGCGAGTTGCGAAGACGGCACAGGACTAGAGGAGGACGATTTCTTGGTGGACGAGGAGGAGGTGGTGGAGGAGGTTGGTTGACGTTTCACCAGTTTGATTGAACGAGATGGCGCTTGAACAGGTTGATCATCCGGATCTTTCGTTATGAATCTGGGAGGCTTGAAAGCAGAGTTCATTGGCATCAAGACGCGTATTTGGAGATAAACCAGATGTCAATATTTGATTTAGTGCGCAGTTCCAATATATCAGATAGTAAAGTATAGATGAAGACAATTAAGGTGGGAACATTAATCGGACCAAGTTAACGGAAAAAATCATTGATAAACAGATTTAATACAGATAATGGCAACGAAACTATCTCAAACGAGAAACTACCAGTAAAGATTGAAGTCTATTACAATTAATCTGGGGATTTTTCTCCAAAGGTTGATGTTTTCTACGAACCGTGAATTGGTAAATTGGCAAATTTCCATCGATTCTACTTGTGATAGTTTTGCTTTTGATATTTCTGCTTGTGATATAGAAGATATGATTCAAGTTCTATTTGAACCATCTTGTACACCTTGAGAAAGTACTAGTCATATCACCATCGTCGTCAAAGCTTGATTGCTTTTGTGGCATGGGGTTGATCTCTAGATATCAATACTATTGGTTGGGATATTCACCAATCACCCCAAAATCTCATCGAGACACGACATTCTAAGCCCCATCTCGAAGTTCAGGCTGTTAATAGAACTGGCTGTTAATAGAACTGAACGCCACCAATTTGAGGATTGCGGGGCTCGTATGTTTATCAATACACCGGGATAAGGGTTGATCCTTACCCGTATTCCGAACTTGATAAAGTGAATCCCCAATATTAGAGAAATAATTCAGGGGAATTCTAAGGGAATTCAAGAGACTACAGGGCACCAGGGGTTTGTCATTAGAGGAGAAATTGCCTTGACATATGAATCACTAAACAACTTCCCAGAAGCAGGTGAAAAATAGTGAAAAATCGTGAAAAGTAGTGAAATTTCACTTCAACCCCAACCCACCCTAAATCAAGCAGATTCTGACATCAGCTGAAGATAACATTCTATCTCATATACTAAGGATCAGATCTACTTATTTCATGGTGAAATGATGATGGTGAAATGAAATGGTAGATATCCCTTCTAAGCTATAGTTTGAAGGATTGATTCCAATTCCAATTCCAATTCCAATTTCAATGGTTTATCACCTCAGGTATTGGTAATGATGCTCGAGTTTCAGGGGGTTGAACACCCTTCAAGCTTGGAAGATAGCAGAGAGTCAATACTAACTGGGTGGGTGAACTTACTTGGTGCATTGTGGTAAATGAAACCCCCAACCAATCCTGCATGGTCAAGCTTTGTGTCTTAGCCCGCATCATCGCGACACGAAGGAATCTAAGTGTCACAATAACCCCAATAGACTATTGTAAGCAAAATGTCGGGCAATAAGAAATACCAAATGGAGGTAGAGGTCCCGGATGGTAGAATACTTAAGGGGTTCAAGATCCATAGAAAGAGCTCTAGGAGACACACACAGAGACTACAATCAGTCGAAGTAGGGTGATATTTACATCTCTATAGTACATGGTACCATCTCAGATGGTGCGGCGAGGATGGTACGGCAGCGGCTGGAAAGTCCTCGAAACCTTAGACAACATGGCCAACTACCAACAAAAATAACCACCAGTAGAACTGGAAAGGAAGCTGGAAAGGGTATGGATATGGGAAGGAATGGTATGAAGGGTGGGGGTGATCCTTAGACGATGATCTCGTTACCCCAGGCGTAATAGTAAACTCTGGACAAAGCAAACATGATGGTGGCAGGTAAGTAACTGTAAATACCGTAACCAATGATGAGGAGGGACGAAAGGAGGAACAAATGAAGGGTGAAGCTCTCGTTTTTGGTAAGCATATAATGGGGGAAGTGATGGTAATAAACCTGGTATACGTTTTGAAGCGACGACATCACTGAACTCTGTCTATTGGCAAGGAGGAGGAAGGAATGAGGTGGACTGGGCAAATTTATAATTTATGGTTGTGCGATAGTGACAAAAGCGCGGATGGGTTATGACACTAAAGGAGGTGATAGGAAGCGATGATAGGAAGAGATGATAGGAAGGAGATGATAAATGTAATGAACAGGAGAATCAACTATGATGAGTGAAACAAATAAACCAGGAATTACGTGGAGGAAATTTGTGGGACAAGGTGGAGTATTGGAAGTGAGGATGAGTGAGGATAAGTGAGGATAAGTGGAGGATAAGTGGAGTTAAAGCGGAGTTAAAGTGGAGGATGTAAAGTGGAGGATGTAAAATGGAGGGAAGTGAACAATGTGAAATGGATGATGTAACTGGAGGAAGTGATGTAAATAGATTCTCCGAAGATGGGAAGATGTCACTAGTTATAAGTGCTTGAGAGGAAAAGAAATTTGAGGCAGAAGGTTAACTTTAGCAGGAGTAAGAACGGGGCGGAGTATTACTAGGGGCCGTGGTGTGGGTTCAGTGCTCACCACAGAAGATTTCTAGGGAGCACCGCGTGGAGGTGGGGAGATACCACCGTGAATATTAGTGCGGGTACCATCGGGTTGTAGCACTCCAGAAGTATTACCCTCCACCACCTCATTTACTCCGAAACCGCACAACTCTACCAACTGGAGTAGAATTACAATCCACACCAAAAGTGGAAAAAACCTACGGATTCTTACCATGTAAATCATAGTACGACACGGTAGGTATCAATTGGCCTCGATATCTACTTTGGTTCAACTCACCGAGGCTTTTGACACCTTTGATAACGAGGCTTTTGCACCATCTGGCAATTACATTTTGCATCTGATGATGGACCTAATTACAGTCCAATTACACTCTACTACAGTCCATTTACATTTACCCATCACATGATTATTGGGAGTAGATTTAGTAATTAAGATGTGAAATTATAATTCAATTCCTGGTGACAAATCTGATGACTGGTGTTCATCATGGGGAAATGGTGTAGTCGCATTCACTAACATTTGAGACCGCACCGAGATGTATTGAAATAGCACCGAGATTTTCTACCCTCCGAGAGTTCACCGAGACTCCATGAGAAGCACCGAGATTCTATGGGATTGAATAAAATACCACAAGAAATCACAACTCCTCAAATCACTAGTATTCAGCGAATTGCTGCTTATTGTCCCTAAGCTAAAACCCAAAAACCCAAAAACCCAAAAAGCCAATTGATTTCTGCCATTTCATTTTTCTGCCAACTGTAACACCACTAGTGACTTCTCTTTACTTTTCAGTACCTTTTCAGTATCTTCTCTTTACTTTTCATTACATTTCAGTATCTTCTCTTTACTTCTCACTCTTAAACTAATAGTACCGCAGTTTCCCACCATGACCCTTTGAATCCATTCCTCTCATTAAAATTTTGCTTTGCTACCGGCCCAATGTCCGAATGGTTATGATGCTCATCTTGTGTGCAATCTTGCGCCCAATCGTAATCTGAAGTAACGGTCTCAAGGTCTCAAGGTCAATTCATCGCATACTTTCCTGTTACGTAAGTACCAGAAAAACTTCACCCCACTACTATCATTACCACTATTACACCTCCTAATGGCTGATTTACCCACTCGGTCGGTGGCTGACATATTGCAGCTCAAGCAGAAGCTTGTGGTAGCACGGCCTGCCGAGTTATCCCACCCCTCCTTGCTCGAAGACTTCCTTCAATTGGCCGCTCTTGTGAGATCCACCTATGATTTGGGCCTGTCTGACGATTCATGGTTATTGAGTCTAAATGATACGTTGGCCGTCTGTTTGCTTAGAATGGCCCAAGTGGCACGTCTCTCGTCGCCGTTTGATGTCAATTCGGACCAGATCAACTCCATTGTGGATTATGCCATACGGTACCTGAACCACAAGTCCGCTCCGCTTAATAGCTCATTAAATGCATTATTGACGAAGTTATTGAGCTTTTGCCAGACAGAAAACCCCCAAATTCTCGAATCCAGCTTGAAAACCGCCATAGGATCCATCTTGGCTCTTCCATTGACGAAAAACTTGTACAATCTCCTTGAACTTTTCATCAGAACCCTTCACGATAAACTCTTTGTTTTGGAGAATTTCCCAGAATTGCCCCAGACATGCATAGACAATTTACTGGATGACAGCATAGCCAATTCAGCCAGTAAGGTATTCGTGGCGATGTTCTCCGGCTCATTTAAACTATTCTCAGACCCTTCCAAGTGGTATAATACCTGGAAACAATTCATAATTCAGGGCATGTCAGATGATACCAAAAGATCAAACTTGACCACATATCTCCTTCCTCAGCTTGTTCAAAAATGTCCAGAATCCTTGAGCTACTTAATTGCTGATTATTCATCCATCAAATCCACTCATGATATCACAGAAATGGATATAATCATGAGTCTTTACAAAATTGCGCAAGAACTTGCCATTCCTCATCAACTTCCCCCAGATTTGGATTTGCTCTTGTCTCATCATAGTCCACGTATAAGACTCACTGCATTATCTTTACTTCTTGGTGGATCTTCAAAGAACGCCAAATCTTTACCTATTCCAGCATCACTTTATCAACTCATTATTTCATCTCAATGCATTCATACTTTTATGGACGACTATGAAGATATCGAATCCAGAAATAAATTCGTTTCTTTATTCACTAATTTTCTTGCATTTAGATTCAGGGAATCAACTTATGCTCTTAATAAGGAACTCGGTAAGTTAACAAAGAAAAATCATAATCCTCAAAGACAGCAGGAAATCTCGAAAATGCTCAATGAAGCAAATGAATTCATGGACTGGCTTATTGATTATTTAATTGGATTTTTAAATCCTTCTTCGAATTATTCTCAAATTGTCACTTCAATTCAACTTTTGTCCGCCATATCTTCCAAATTGAATGGTTCACAAAACCTGGATATTTATCGCGAAAATACCATCCACTTTCTCATTCAAAATCTCTTCAACAATTACGAGAATATCAGAGAAATGTGTTTAGAACTATTAGTTGCATGTGATCCACACAAAATTAAGCATTTCCTCGAATCAAAAGAATTAGAAGCTCACTTAATTAATCAATCTTATGCCATATTAGGAAGTTTAACCGGAAGAAATAGTGATGGTGCAGCCAAATTTTTCGAATTTTTAACCATTCTATATTTGAAATTGGATCTCTTTCAAAAAGTCACTCAAATCATCGATTCAATGATCGTTAGAATGGCTTATGGAATTAACTTGTTAAAGGAAAATACCAAGTTAGATAGACCTGAAATATTCGTTCATGGATATTTCAAATCAATGACACTCATGTTGAAAAGTTTGGAAGATTCTCATTTGCAATATAATAAAATGATTTCTACCACGGTTATTGGATTGGTGTTTGATATTTGGCCTTTGGTTGAGCCAGTTTTGTCCAACGAAGCAATGCAAGAAGAAGATGAATTATTTGATGATGATAAAATCTTATTAAATTATGCTTGGAAAGTCATTAAGGATTCAAGTATTCTACTTTCAGAGATTTTAAAAATGAAAGTGGTGGATAGAAATACTTTCTTGAGATGCAGTAGCTTAATAATGAGTCAATTGAGTTCGGTAAAGCATAGAGGGGCATTTTCTTCTATTTATCCATCTTTTATATCAGTTTGTGAAATTTGCTTTGCCTCAAAGGAACTTGAAAATTATCCATCTATGTGGTTGAAAGACAACTTGGCATTAATTGAGAAGAAAGAACAATTCATTTCCAGAAGATCTGGAGGAATTCCATTTCTTATATCGGGAGTATTGGTAGCATCTAATCTCAAAAAGGCGGGTGATACCAATCGGGAGTCTAATGAATTATTAGATCGTCAATCATTGATGCAGTATTCGTTTGAATATTTGCTTGAAATAGCAAACCGTCCCCATTTACAAGATTTTAAGAATGACATTCCTCAAGTTCATGCATTTAATTCCATTAAACAAATCTTTATTGAGACTTCTTTATCTAAGGAGGCATTGGAATTTGCAGAGGTTTGTTTAGAGTTATCTCTTACTAATTTCAATTCACCTAACTGGTCTATTAGAAATTGTGCTGTGATGCTTTTTGGAACTATTCAAAGAAGAATCTTTGGCAATAGAACAGATTCTAAATATCCATATAAACTTTTCTTTGAAAAGTTTCCTACCATGGATAGAATTTTGTATAATGAATTGGTACAAGTTTTGAATGGTCATTCAGTCCAAGATATTTTCCCAGTGTTAATTATCTTGCAAAAATTGGAAACTTCAGGAGGAACCAATGACAGCATTCTTCTCAAATATAAGCAAATTTTGGTTCAATTGTTAGGAAATAAGCATTGGAAGGTGAGGGAACTCGTGGCAATTTGTATTTCTACATTGTTTAGTCCCCAGGAACTTAATGAACTTGCTATGAAGTATTTAGATACTTATGAAGGAGAATCCTATTTGGATCACATTGGAACAATTGACAAGAAGAATAGTATTAATGAAACTCAGGGATACTTAAGAACAATCTGTGAAAGCTTTCCCCAAATATGTCAGATCAATACAAAGTTTGGTGATATTATTCTGATGAAGCTTGAACATGTATTACAAAACTTTAGATCTCCATTCATTATCAAATCATATGTTGATATCATCATACACATCAAAGGAAATTTGTGTGTGGAAGATATTAATTGCTTGGGAAATTATTTCATTAATGAAGTTTTGAACACTGACTCAGGTTTAAATGGAGGTAAACAATTGGTATTACCTCGTGTTTGTGAGGTTTTACTCCACAATTATGCCACTACCAGAAGATCGAACGACTTGGTTGATTTTATAAAATTGGGTCTTGATTGTACTGATATATATCAAGCTCAATCAGTAATTGTTGAATACTTGATTAAAGAATTCAACAATATAGAGAGTCAAGTTTTTGTTGATATTGAAACTGAAGTAATCACATTGATAAAGTACGAGAAGAATTTTGATTATGTTAGAGCACAAGCTCTAGAATTGTACTCATTAATATTAGAAAATAAGAGTCTTGTTACCAGTGAAAATTCACTGCTTCTACTTGAATATTCCGAGAAAACTCAACCTGAGAGTATTCAATTGGGCTCAATCAAATGTTTGGCGTCCATGGCTCCAGAGCTTATTGATACCACCCAAAACAACATCATCCAAAGATGCCGTGATTGGTGTAATGAGGAGAGCTCTTTTAAACATCGTATGAGTGCTATTGACTCCCTTATTAAGGCCCATAAGAGGTATAGTAAAGGAGAATTCATTGAAGGGGCAAGAATCGAGGTTTTCTTAATGATGCATGGATTGTACGATGATGACGAAAGAATAAGATCCCTCACAACCACATATTTATCCAAATACTGTCAGATGAATTTTGATATAAACTCTACCAGATTATGTTCGACATTCTTGCCAACTTTATCTAAGAAGAACCAGTATATTAAGAGTGCAATTATAAGTGAACTTATGGAACATACTTTAAACCACCAAGATTTGAATAAACTAGCCAATCCAACCTTGGGAGAAATGCTATTTGATGTGGAAAACTATAATCTCTTTATCAATCAAGTGGAGGTGGTATTGAATCTCAGATACGCACTTGAGATCTTGGAACCTATCAGTTCAGGGGAAGTTACTCAGTTGATTGGAAAAATCACCGAGGATATGATGTTTATCATTCAATTGGTTCAGTCAAAGGGATTGGATGGAATACTTGGATGGTCTAGAAACTCAAAAAATTATGTCATGGTGGTGACAACTCTCTTGAATGCCGAAACGGTAAATAAATTCAACCTGAACTTATCATTCTATGAAACCAGGAAAAAGTTAAAACTCATTCTTCAACAGGCAAAAGTTGACAGTTGTATTTCGCAATTCATCAACTGACTTAATAGTTTACTATTTTGAGAGAGAAAATGCGGTATATCTTCAAAATCTTATATAAATTTTAAAATAATTTCATTATATCATTTTGTATTACGAAAGGAACTTATTAAGAGGTTCAGGGTTATTTGCACCCAAGTGAGGTCCGGGTAACACCCGCCAAAAGTATATAAGCAGCGCATTCGCACATTTTTCAACATTCAAATCTCAATGCTATACCAACGAGTAAGTAAGCAATTTACATCCAGTTAGCTGATGAATAATTATAAACTACAACGAATTTCTTCACCTGAACACCCGTGTAGAACAAAAATAATTTCAGAGCTTTTTAACACTGATTTAACTGGATTAATGCTATAAGAACTTACTAACAATCAGTACCAAACTTATCAAACTTCAGATTCCTAAATCTTCCAGATTTTCGTAGACCTCGCCCTTCGACCAAGCTCAAAGTACTAGTAGACTGGGGAATGCCCGTAGACAAAGTCCCCAGTTTGCAAGTGGAAAGTCTTGTATCGGTACTCTATGCGGCCTCTATTGGGCCTGCGATGAGGTATTTCTGGTCACGTGACTAGATATTCAACCCCATACCCAGTAATCCACGATCAACTCATCTTCTTCTAAACCCACTAGTTTGAGACATTTGAGATATGTCCGGATCAAAGGAAGTTTCAGATGAGTTTTCCATCTGTGACAGATGTTTGGGTCCCTCCCAAAACGTTAAGATGATGAAACACGTCAATGGTGAAGAGTGTAAGACATGTACTAGGCCGTTTGATGTCTACCGGTGGTCGGGGAATTCGCCTATGAACAAAACCAAAAAGACGGTGGTGTGTCTCACATGTGCAAGAATGAAGAACTGTTGTCAGAGTTGCATGTTGGATATCAATTTCCATATTCCAATCCATATCAGAGACACTGCGTTGAAAATGGCCGGGATCAAGTCTATTGGTGATACGATTGGTAGCACCAAAAACAGGGAAAGGAAAGCTATTTTGGCAGAAAAACAACATGCCAACTTCATCAAACAGGACGAGGAGGACAACCAAGAAGAATTGGCACGGAAAGTCTTGAGTAAATTAGCAGAAAAGTTCGATGATGGGGCTCCTAGTTTCAAGAAAACTGCCAAAAGTTTGAGACCAGATGAGTCCAAACTAAAAAATGTCGATGTGTCGAAGATAGTGGCCAAACTTCCATTTGGGGGACTGTTAGATAATTCATCTAAAACCAATAGTGACATATCATCATTCTTCATATTTGGAATAAGTGAAGATGTTCCACAATACTTGATTACAGACTATTGTAATTTATACGGAAAGATCAAATCTCTCAAACTTGTTCATAGAGCCAAAGTTGGATATGTGACATTTATTACTAGGGAATCTGCTGAAGCATTTGCTACTGGTATCAATGAGAATGGGTTGAATTCCAATAAGAAAACCGCCGGATTGGTGATTTTGGATAATAGATTTCCTATTAGAGTTGCATGGGGAACTCCAAAACCGTTGGGGATTTCAAATGATGAGCATAATAAGATCAGTCTCGTGGTAGATAAAGTGATGAAACAATTGGCTGAGAAGGATAAAGGTGGAAGATCTGAACCAAAAAAAGTTATCAAGAATAAGGTGAAATCGAATAAAGTAACGCAGAAATACAAAGCAGCATCAGCAGATTATGAAATCTAGTTGCCGTTGATAGTTTCTCAACAACAAACTAAAGTGTATCTACATCATTTTAAATGGTTCTCATCCTCTGAAAGAAGTTGGTAGGAAATTAATAGGTGCTTTAATTACTATTGATTTTCAGAATCAGTTCTTGAACAATTAATCCTAGAATAACGCGCCAGGTACCACGGAATCAGTATTCAAAACAGTGACACATTCAATTAGTTTGAAATAATCACTTGGTACAAATACCAAATTCAAACTTGTTGGAGACATTACAGCTCTGGACCTTAATTTTGCTAACGCAATAAATCAATGATGCTATCGATGTCAGGAAGAGACAAACACAAAATTACGTGAATAATTAAACGCAATTCAATAAATCGAAGTCATGAAGCCAGTTTGAATTGTGAACCGAAAATATTGAATAACAGCTTGATTATTAAATTCAACAAATTAGCTTCGAGCCAAGTACTTCACATCTTACCCACCTATGTTATTCCTAGAGTATTACAGTATGGGTTTTAGAGAGTATGTATATAATACTTTCTCGGGTATGTTAAGCGCAGTATTCAGAACAGAGTATTGCAGTATGGAATTAAATATCGACTGGGATAAATATCCACATGATAAATATGGTATTATTCACTACATTACTATGCTTAATCTCCTCAAAGGTTGTGTGATAGTCAAAGTTCTAGTAATGGTAATAATTACAAGCAGTGTTATACTAAATAATCACCTTAATAAATTATACATTACAAATCATAATTTTTTCAATTGAGTCTTTTCTGTTATCTACCATTACTCTCTAGGATCTTACGGGGTCTCTGGGTCTATCAACTATCTGAACTACCTACCTTTACTAGTCCGGTATAGGTAGTGCTAGTCCTGTATATTGCTAGTCCTGTATATTGCTAGTCCTGTATATTGCTAGTCCTGTATGTAGAGTAGTGCGTATATCATCGACTGACTGTCGCTTCGCGGTGTCTATATTATGTGCCCAGCACGTTCGCTTACTGACAAGTTTAGTTAACCGTATTGTATTGATCTGAAAGATCAACGTGTTTAAAAGAAGCGACTCGACCATTTCATCATGAATAACGAAACAAAAGTATGCTTCAAGGTGGGTGTGTTCTTGCTTCCATTTTTCGTGGCAATAATCAGGCTCATATCTATCTTGCCAGCTCTTCATAATACACCAGTTACGGTGCCAGGAGGAAACTTCTCCAATGTGCCATTAACGGCAAAGGACGGCGATGTGATGGTGTTCCTTGGGTCCGGTGGCCACACTGGTGAGATGATGAGAATCTTGTCCCAGGTGGATTTGTCGGAATTCTCTCGTACTTGGGTGACCTCATCCAATGATTCGGCATCCTTAGTCAAAGCAAGAAAGTATGAAGAAAACATCACCAGCAACCACAATGGCACATACTTGATGCTCCATCGTGCCAGGGCCGTCCGTGAACCCCTTTTACTGCTGATACAGAATACCATTCGCTCGTGCATTTCCACCTTTCATGGGTTGAGGGAACTTCCTAGATTGCCCTCAGTTCTTCTTCTTAATGGACCAGGAACGAGTGTTCCCTTGGCCTACATATTGTTTGCCATGAAGTTCTTTGGAATGTGTAATACTCGAATTATCTACATTGAGAGTTTGGCCCGAGTTAACTCACTTAGTTTGAGTGGAAAATTGTTACTTCCAATTACTGATCGTTTTATTGTTCAATGGGAGAAGCTTTACTATGCATACAAAAGAGCAGAATACTACGGTGTGTTGGTATAAATTTATGAGGATGACAAAAGTATTAAAAACGACTTGATTTTATCAGTGGGGTAGCTAAATATTGTTCTCAATTTAGGTCTTTAGAAACTGATTCAATTTTGGTTCAAGATCTTGCAGAATATATTCAAACTCTCCTCTCTTAAGGATAAGACTCTATATAGGTCACTCTGAATTGGTTAATGATGGTGAATTGTGATTGAAAATCGAACAGTACCTACTGATTTTACAAGTACAAACTGAAGATTACTCCAAACAGATGCGTTTTTCTTTTCAAAACCGATATACATTGGGCTGAATATCTATTATCATGATCTAGCTCAGAAGTCAACGTATGATCGACATTCACATACTGAAGATAATACTACTATTTATGAAGTTCACTAGAGTCTATTATTTCTTCAATATGAAATGCTCCAGTTAGAATTAGAATTGACACCATCTGGATTTCACATCACGATCTCAACACAAGCCTTTTATTGTTGGCATACATACGAACTATTAGGACATGATAATTTCGAGGTCTTGATTGTCAGAGCTAGATTTAATTGCCAAACCCTTGAATACGGAAGGTTGCTCAGCTAATTACCGATCAATCTGTTCATTTAACATGCTAGTTAAACTCACCATGTCTGTTCATTTGAACGTGCTAGTAAAGCTCGCCATGTCTATTCATAGAATGTACATACCACAAATATTATAAAAACTATTGTCAACTTTCTAAGTTGAACTATTTGAATCAGTAAATATATCTCTCCCTTGAAGAACGATCACCAAGTATCCATCCAAGCTATCACCCAGTGTAATGGAGAAAAGTATAACCTTGTTGGAATCAAGAAAGGTAGTGCGTGCACCAAGCATCATCAGTTTAAGCTATACTAAAGTGAACCTTACATCTTACGCATAACTAACGCGTTCATGATACCCCATATTTGATGACTCAAAGAGGGAATAGCTTTGATGGCTTTATCAGAGAGTTTCCACAAATCTACGTGGATAAGTTCAATAGTAAGGCCAGTGTATTTTTATTGACCCATTGTCACGCGGACCATCTCAGTGGATTGGATGCAAAACACTTCTCAGGAAGGATATATTGTACTCCAACGACGCGGAACTTGCTCCAGCTTAATGCCAAATTCCAGCATATTCTCAAGTATATCACCTGTCTCGATTATGGACAACATGATCTTCAGGTTAAACATACACTGATAAAGCTTACCTTGATTCCATCGTATCATTGTCCTGGATCAACTATGTTTCTTATTGAAGAACGTGACAAAGCGGTGCTAATTACTGGGGATATCAGAGCTGAGTCTTGGTGGGTTAATTCCCTTATCAAAAACCCATATTTGTCGCCCTATCTCATGGGATTCAAGACTTTATCTAACGTCTATCTTGACACTACATTTTCTTACCGGGGTGAGCCATATATACTGATGCCCGAAAACAGTGAAGGAATTAATTTTCTAGTGGCTTTCTTACAAAACTATCCTTTGGATGATGAGGATATCCATTTTTTGTTCACCGATTCGACCAGTGGATTCGAAGAGGTTTGGGCACAAGTGATTTCAATATTGGGATCAAGCGTACACCTAGGTACAAATATCAAACAAAGAATATCAGCATTACAGAAGAGTGGGTGTGAATCGGCCGAAATCATTCAAACATGTGATAAATCAACCCGAAACACTAGTCACAAGTTCCATGTAATTGAAGCAACAACTACTTTCAAACCAAAATTTGCAGTAGTGATAAAGCAATGCATTGATTTCAATATATTGGATATTGCTGGATGTCTTTTTCCGATTGAAATTGAAGAATTATCTGCACAAGAGAGGGAAGGCATTGAGGTATTATTTTCCACTTCAAAGGGTAATAGAATTATCTCTTTCAGGGGAAGAGTGTGGATTTGGCCAAAATTAGGCACAGAATTACTACCAAAAGATATAAAATTGGTGTTTTCTCGACATCTGTCGTTTCTTGAATCTCGAGATCTTATATCCAAATTAAGACCAACGCAGGTATATCCATGTTGTGAATCAAAACAAGCATGGCTTTCGGGGTTTTCCATGAAGCGAATATTCGGTGAGTATTGCCAAGGATCAGAATTTATTTACGATACCAACATGTTCAAGCGATTTGGCCACCCTGAATTATCTATCCGTGCTCGACCCATCATGACTGTCAACAGGTGGGATTTTGAAGAATGTTTCAATGAAGCTAAATTCGTTGATAGTCATTTCGCAGGTAATAAGCTATTATTTGACTTCAAAGGAATAGGAGTATTTGGAAAAAACGGCAGCGTAGAACTGAGAATAAATCATCAGACAAGGTTAAAAGATATGAAATTACAGGAGATTATTCAGGGAAGAAAAGAAATCTTTTATAAGAAGAAAATTATCCAACTTCAAAATATGTACTCAAATGATCCAAGAAGTGAAGTGCAACGTTTATTAAAGGAATACGATCATCAGCATCAACTTGATTCGCAAGGAAGTTCATTTTCATCAACCAGATCTATTACAATGTACTCAAGTGAATCTGATGAAGATAAGAAGAAGCACGTTGGCTCACTCCCAAATTTAGCTACCTCATCTCCTAAAAGACCTCGTTTGGTCAGAGGACGAAGAAACCATCCTACAAATCAAAGTATTGGCTCATGTGATTTATCTCAGTCAAACCTTAGTAAGCAAATCCTGAAGAGGTCAATATTATTCGAATCAGATAACTGGTTGTGTTCAAAAAAAATCAATACTGTATCTGAGATGTTACAGAACAATCCTGATAGTTGGATATCCGTAAGGTTATCACTGGTATATCCAAGATCAGATGCAAATATTTAATGAGTGTCACGAAGAAAACTAGTATTATTGTATTAGTCTATATTTATAATGTACAATGGTCTGATATCACATAATCTGTGATACAATATTTTTAATGAAATGATTAGAGAAACTTTCCTTCAGATGCTTGGAATTTTTGAGGCTAAATTTTTGAGGATAAGTTCTTGATGAATAGTTTTGAAGATTAGTTTCATGAATGCAGTTTTGATAGCTTTTCTTCTGGCTTGGAAGAATAGCTTTAAAATAATGGAATATTACATGGTAGAACTTGGAGGATGCTTAATTTTCCCTCCACTTCTCTCCACAGTTCACACATTTGTAGAATGTGGTCATTGGCTCATCGGCAGAACGGATTTGTAATTGATAGAAATAAGCCTTGATACCTTCACAACTATCGACGGGACATTGGGCAGCAGTTTGGTCAACATTGTCCCAGAAACCTTCACCTCCCAATACGTCATCGACTTCTTTTCTGGCCAATTCTTTCCTGTCAAACATTTGGAAACCGTTGATTTTGAACTCGTATGGACAAGTGGCGCAATAGAACTGGTTGCAGCCGTCGTCACCTTGACGGATCAACAACATATTGGAGCAATTTGGACAGAACGACAACATTGGATGGGTTAGATAGCGAAGAGATGAATTTTCCATATACAGGAGTATGGGAATATGATTGACCCGTACACGACCCAGTATGGTTCACATAGATACTTTCAAGAATACGTTCCGAGACAATGCTTGGTAGGATGAATTGAGAAGTTCAAAGTTTTCGAGTCATGCTATCTAGACACTTTAAGCAGATTGAATAATTTTCGCTTTATGAATTTTTCAAGCAAAAGCCATATACTATCAAGTCATTTCCATTCGATATTAATTATTACCCAGAGAAATACAACAGGTAATATCATTGATACAATTAGCTTTTAACTTAAACCGTCACTTGATCATACACACCTTTTTAGCTGGGTTTGTGGTGGGGTTTGATAAGTAATTTGGTGAATCTTTTAGTATTGGTCAGTGCACTATCATATTGGTGTATTCACTGGTTACGTAATCTATAATGTTGATTTGAGATGGTTGAGAATAAGCGGCAGAACCATCGATGTCCAAGGATAAGAACGAGGTCAATGGAGTACATGAAAACGGAATTGGTCATGGGGATCATGTGATAAAGGTCGGCCATTCCTCTGTAGAAGTTTCACCTTCTTTTAACCCCCAATCTCCCTTCATATCCAATGTGCTGAACCTATCAGGCCAAATGTTCAATTCACCTACAAAGTCACCCAAACGGGGTATTATAAGGTTGGAAAACAGTACCAGCAGAACCGTGTTCTCTCCAACCAAAACCCCCAACGGAAGAGCCGGGCAACTTTCTCCTAGAAGAAGAATGGCCCAATTGAACAAATCAGCCAGAAAGCGAGCTGTGAAAAACTCCAGTGTATATTCTCGACTTATGAATGAAGATGAGGAGGATGATTACGAAGATGATGCGCTAAGACAGCAGGATCTCCGGATAGCAGAAACAATTTTGAGGCAATCTCGAAATCAATCTGGTAAGGCATATGGTAGTGATGTTGAGCTAGAAGAAGATTTAACCCCTCGTGTCAAGCGAAGAAGAAAAGCAGCGATTAAGAGTATCCAAGCAGTTAACAATTTGGACGACGAATTTGGCCTCAATTTAGATCTAGACGACTCAAGTGACGAATTTAATGATAATGAAGAGGTAGAGGAAGAAGAAGAAGATCCAGATGTACTTGATTCTTCAGACGAAGAGGTTATTATGCCAACTACGTCACCTTCGAAAACTATCAAAAAAGACAAAACTAAAAGAACATATAAACCACGATCTCAGACTCCAATCGATGATATTGAACAATTTACAGACGATGAAGATGAATTCGCTATAAGCGCTACAGGAAGAAGAAAGGTCGGAAGACCGCCAAAAGCTCAAAAGGTCATTGGAAAAATCAAGAGTATTTTCCAAATGGATGACGAAACTCTTTTCAAGGATAATAAAGGGAAGAAAGAACCGACCCAGAAAAGTGTGATACCTTCAGAATTACCAGAACTTAATAACCAACCACAAGCACCAAGCGTATCTGGTTTAGCGGAAAAGTTAGAGAGTATCGAACATTTAGAACCCAAAAAAGAGTTTATTCCTTTGCAAATACCTCAAACTGATGAGGAAGGAAATATCATTGATGAAGATTTCTTAAAGATTCATTTTGGTGGAAAACCTCTCGAAGAAAATTTGAAAGGCCGGTTCTTAGATGAGCGTGCTTTCTTCTTAGAAGGTAGTGAAGGATATTTTGAACAACACAGCACAAGGGCCAAACCGTCAAACCGATCATTGGCTCAGTTAGCTCCCAATGTCGAATATGATAAATTTATACCGTTTATTAAACTGATGGATAAAATTGCTGAAAAGGAAAAGTCAATGTTATCACAACTTCATAAGCATCTTTACCATCAATGGTGCTTTGAACTTTCTCAGGGTTTCAGCATCAATTTCTATGGAATTGGCTCAAAGATCGATGTCATAATGGATTTTGTTACTAATTATTTTCTCAACTGGTTTGAAGAGATATATGAGTATGAATTACCACAAGTGGTAGTAATTAATGGATACAATCCTAGTATCAAATTCAAAAAGATTTTACAAGATATTGTATCGGTGTTCATTCCACCAGAAACAAGAAAGGAACAAGGTATCAGACTCCCTAAGCATATAGCTGAGACAGTACCATTTTTGGTGAGTTATATCAAACGGAACCGTCAAATTGAGCTAAGCTCAACCTCATCCTCCTCAAGCACAGAAGAGCCATTCATACAACCGAAATTATTCCTAGTAATCCATAATATTGATGGGGAAATGTTCCGTGATGAAAGAACTCAAACTTACCTTTCAATTCTTGCATCATTACCAGAAATTTGGCTTATTTCATCTAGTGATAATATCAATTGCCCGTTACTCTGGGATCAGTCTAAGATGAAATGTTTCAATTTCTTATGGCACGATTTGACCACTTATAAATCTTATCATATGGAACTTTCATTCCGTGATGTATTGAACTTGGGTAAGTCCAAGAAGTTTATTGGTGATAAAGGTGTGGAATTTGTTTTAAGTTCTTTAACCTCCAATGCAAGAAATACTTACAAAGTGCTTTTGGAAAAGCAAATGGAAATCCTTAACGGGGTTGCAGGAACTGAAAGTTCAAGAAGTGCACTCAAGGGTAATCTTAGACACGGAGTTGCATTCAAGAGCTTATACGAAACTTGTTTGGAGAAATTCATCACCAGTAATGAAATCACTTTCCGTACGGTATTGGGAGAGTTTGTGGAACACAAGATGTGTAGATTGGTCAAGAATGAGGCCGGTATGGAAGTGGTGTTTGTTCCTTTCAGTTATGATGAGATGGTTAAGGTTATGACTGATGTATTCAAGGAGTAAGAACCCATCATATATGTACAAAGCATTCAAATTAAATAAATAATCATTAATACAATCTTAGTATTTGCCAATGATCTTAAGGTGTTACCTAAATAATAGTCTGCTGTTTACAGTACCTATCATCGAGTAATATTCCAATACAGTAATAGTCTAGTTGTTGACAGTAATACCCAGTAATTTCTAGTGATATTCCAATAATAACTATTAGCATCTAGCAATATTCCAAAAATACGTAGAAATATTCCAGTAATATTCCAATAACCCAGTAATATTCCAATAATCCTAATAATACTTAGCACACTAATAATACCAAAGCTAGTAATACTCTATTATTATGTGTTTGACTGTTTGCTAAATGTCAATAATTTCTTCCAATATTCTACCATCACTAATATTTATCTATGTTTTATCCCGATACAATTAGTTTAAAAAATGGCATTTCATTCAATAGTGAGGACAATTTCTCCTAATATTTTCCATCAATATTAATTTGGATCAGCCTAAAAATTAATTAATGTCAATTTGTTTCGGTAGGATGAATTGAAACATTGATGAAAAAGTAATGAAATGACATCAGCAAATTTGGAGTACAAATACAACATCGACTATTTCACCCCACAATATTTAACCTCGGCATTTGACCAAATGGCTCATTAGACGATATTTATTAATCAATAGATGATTTATATTAATAGAGATCAAAAATTATCACACTTTTCGAATATTCTGGCCGCTGTGGAATTTCCCTGCCATGGTAGATGCGCAATCTTGAAATCGATAGGGAGCTCAGATTCAAGACTGTTGATAACCGCCAAATCAGGTTTTACCAGTGCTGCGTCATATCATCGGTCCCACCAGGCAAGAAATCAACCTACCCGTTTGATCCGTCGGTGCGATTAATTCACAAACTGAGATCATCTGTCCCTATTTGGCCCTAAATGGGTGGTCCGAGACTCATGCGAAACAAACTACCAGGATCACTGCACCGCTAATTATTTACGGATTGACCCCTTATAGGGAGACCGTCTACTTAGACAGTCCTCATATTAAGTAGTTGCGGGGTGTTTATTATGGAGGGCTTAGGGAGGTTTAGGGAGGGTTTATGAGGGTTTTGGAGTTTAGCAGGATGTCGCGCACGAAATGTAGGGCGCTTGGTCGCTGCATTCTTGACGCACCATACAGTCATTATAAGACACCGTTAACCAGGCCCAGAAAATAGCCACTACAACATAATTACTACTGGGTCGATGGTTAATGGTTACGTTATGAAGTTAGGAAGGATTCTAATCTGTTAGGGCCTCGTACAGCTTAGTGACACCTCAAACCATCTCGTAAATTGTCTACCCAGATTGGCCAATTGGTGAGTCTCTGCCCCTTACCCGATCCCCCTAATCATCTGGATCTACCGCGAGACTCACGCACAGACTTACACCCTCACCCTCACCCTCTCACTCACACTCACCCCTGCTCCGCCGCAGTAACTCACCGTCGTGCCAGTCACACGAAAATATCCAATATATCCTTGTCAATTGCCTACGAACACCTTCAATGGGGAACTTGCCAAAACTTCCCAAGGGAACGGAATTGACCGTGGGCAGTCATTCCGTGACAATTGATGAATATCTCTCTGAAGGAGGTTTCGCTCAAATCTATCGAGTCCATATTGAACCCAAAGAAGATGATTCCAATATTGCATGTTTGAAGCGGGTGTTGGTCCCGGATAAGAACGGCCTCAATCAATTGCGTAAGGAGGTCGATGTGATGAAGATCTTGCACAAAGGCCGGAACATCGTCAAGTATTACGACTCCCATGCCGAACGTTTGGATGATGGCACCTATCAAGTGTTGGTATTAATGGAGCTTTGCCCCAATAAATCATTATTGGATTATATGAATGCAAAGATCAAGACAAAATTATCGGAAAAGGAAATTCTTAACATCATGTATGATATTAGTATTGGGATTTATGAAATGCATCGTCTTAAGATGATTCATAGAGATATCAAGATTGAAAACGTGCTCATAGATAGCAAGAATAGATTCAAGCTTTGTGATTTCGGTTCAACCTCTTCTCCCATTCCTCCTCCAAAGGATCAACAACAATTTCAACTCCTTAGTCATGATATTTTATACCAAACGACTCCTCAATATCGTTCCCCTGAAATGATTGATTTGTATCGTGGTTTCCCTATAGATGAGAAATCGGACATTTGGGCTTTCGGTTGTTTCTTATACAAGTTGTGCTACTACACCACTCCTTTTGAAGCCAATGGTGATATTGCCATTCTTCATGCCTCATTTCAATTCTTACCATCTCCAGTGTTCTCAGGTGATTTAAAGAACCTCATAATCATCATGTTACAAGAGAATCCCCTTTTCAGACCTAACATTGTACAAGTGATTAAGTTACTCGCCAAGATCATGGATATTGACTTCAAAGAAACAGGAGTCGAAGATTTCTATAAAGCCGGAAGTTTCAATTTCCAAGCTTTACATAATTATCAGAAGCAAAAGCAGTCAGAAATGTTGAAACAACAGCAAATGTACTTCCAACAACAACAACAGAATCATCAACAGCAGCTCCAACAACAACAACAAAGTCAACACCCACTGCAATTTGGAACTCCTCAACCTCAAACACCTCATCAACCACAAAGCGCATCTATTTCTCCAGCTATAGCACCCGAAGAACATCAACCAATTCCGTTACAATCACAATTATCAGAGCCATCTCAATTGAATGAAGCGCATAAAGCTACTTTAGAAGATCTCAGCTCATCATTGCCAGAAAGCAAAGCTAGTAAATCAACTTTGCATAGTAGAGCACATAGTAATGATCTGAAACGGAAAAGTCATCTCTTTGAAGAAATACAAGCTTCACCTGCTGCTCCTTCGGATTTGGATAACAATGAGTTGGAAGATGAAGTAAGCTTTGGAGAATTGGAAAATTTAGACAATGTTGAAGAAAGATATCCTTCCCTTGAGGACATCTTAGATGACCCTAGCACGAAAGTTAAGAATGATATTCCTTCTCAACAAGTGACATCTGTTCCATCTTCACCCCAAGCTGTGAAAAAGGTGGCTTTAATCCCTATGCCTGTGAAACCGGTGGTATTGAATGCAGTTGAAGTTAAACAACTCACCAAAGAACAATTGAAACAATACAATTATCAGCATCAAATTTATCAATATCAACTCCAAGAATATCATTACCAACAACAATTACAACAACAACAATTACAAGATCATCATCATCAAAATCAACAATTACATCAACAGCAACATGATCAACAACAAAAGCAGCAACAACTGACTCAGCAACTGACTCAGAAGAATTTTGGAGTTGAACCAGAAGGTTCTGAATACTTGAAGAAAGAAACATGGGAAAGGCGTCAAGGTAAGATTAATAAAAGTGCAGAAAAGTTGGTGGATGACATTTTTTCAGAGTCACCAAATTCAATACCTAAAGGCAGTCAAAGTATAAAGTCTGATAAATCAGCCATTGAAGTGTCAAGACTGAACACTGAGTTGAATAAAGCAAATGAAAAATTACAAGCTGAATTACAGGATACTTCAATTTTATCAGATCCTAGAAAGAGTTTTGAAGATAATGAAAGAGAATTTTCGATGGAGAATGAAAAGCCCAAGAAGATTGATTCAAATGTGGATGAAAAGAATCTCGATGATAATATTCCACTAGCCAGAAGCAATCATGTTTATCGTGACATATTGAATTTCAATGAAAAGAATATAGATGTTTCAAATGAAGAACATGAAAATGCCGGAATCCATGAAATTCCTATCACACAAGTAAAATCCAATCCAATAATTGACACCAAGGTTCAATTGTTGGGAGTCTCTCAAATGAAGTATGGTAGCACATCGATTGTTCCTACCTTGAGCAGCACCGCAATTAACAATAACAATCAATCGAACTTAGGAAACCCATTTCCTTATTCCAAACCACACCAAAGCAGACCTTCTGAGGAAAAGACTAATGATAGTACCATCAAGGAACATAGAAAAAGTGCCAACCCTTGGGGGGAATATCGCAAGAATGTGTCTACCTCATCGGTTCCCATTGCGAAAGTTAGATCTTACCCCGGACAACTTTATAATATGGAGTCTGGTGGCGAGCAACCTCAAGAGCCTGTCACTATTACCAGAAACACTCGTGAAGAATTAATTGAACCAAACTTAATAGATTTAGAGGTTGGTTTAGAATCTTCTAGTTCCTCATCTGCTACACCAGTGCTTAAACCTAAGCTTGTTTCTGGAAATAAGGATATGTATAGCTTGGGATCTGATTTATCCCTATTAGATTTAGACGTCAAAGAGTCTAAGGAATCCAAACCACAGTTTAAGAAGCGAATTTCATCGGTACAGAATCCTTCGCAATTCAGTTTCCAAGAAGAAGTGATCGATTTTGCTTCTGATGATGAAAATCCTGCCAATGGTTCAAAGATGAACCGATTATCCATACGGAATTCGCTCAAGAAGCCCAAATCCAGAAAGGCTTCTGATACTAAGAAGAGTGAAACTTCAACCGATTCCAAGAAGAGACTTTCATTTTTCGGTGGTAGTCGTACTGAACTGATTTAGATTTAGATTAAGGATTGGATTTTCCTTCTACTGTTTGCTTAATTTGACGTGTCTAGAATTTTTACTTGTAGCGGCTAGCAATGCCTATAATCTACCATCAACGGCCAACATTTTGACCAAACTGGTGGAATTTGTACTTAAGGCTGGATTTTGTACTTGAAGGCTCTCAAACCAATTACCTCCATATCCTGAAGGCCATCATGAGAATTACTATAGAAATTAACTTATCTTCAGACAATGTACATTGTTTCTATAATATTACTTTATAATGTTTCTTTATTATTTCCCTCTTGCTATTTTCCTCTAACAGTTTCCCTGATAGTTTGTGGCTATTTTCTGGTATTGGTTCTCGTTACTGTCAATTATATAATCAACAGTAGTAGCGTGGTGGTGGATGGAGAATAAGTGCGATGTGAAAATTAAACTCATCTCATCATCAACTCACCTACCATGTCCATCAAACAGTACTTATCTCAGTTGGTGCTATCAGTTCCGTTGCTGAAGTTCGAAATCCCCGAGCCTAATGAGATTCCATCCCTCGAAACCCCCATCAGACTTCTTCTTGATGGAAAAGCCGCTGAGATCATCACCAATTCTGATACCATCACTCTTGTTAATACTTCCGAAGTTAAACAGATTCTTGCCCAGTATGATAGCACCAATCTTCTTGAAACTTTACACAAGTTTGTTGAGGCCATAATAAAGTCCTACGAGTCCAAATTCAATGGCCAAGAAGGCCAACAAGCAGAAGCTCATGTCCAACTTCATATTTTGGCCATTGCTTTCTTGCAAACCTTCATACAAATCAATTTCACTGGCCCTGGAGTTCCATTCACAGCTCAAGAAATGTTCTTTCCCCAATCCAATTCTGAGGATTTCCAGCTTGTTTGCTGTAATTGTTTAAGTATCGAAGGTCAACAAGCCTTTGGGCTCGTTTCAGATCCTTTACTCTTATTGATAGCCTCTTTATTGTCGGAAAAGCTCATGGGGATCACATCAGAAAACTCCATTTTCGGAACTGGCTCTCTCGAAGAATTGGTCGAAATCACCAGAGTGGTCACTAAAAACACCCAAGATACTGGTGATGTATTAATGTCTTCCATTCAATGGTGGAGATGCAGAACCTTACAAGTTCATTTATCAATTTTATCTGAACCACCTTCGATCTTATCCTCTATTTCTTCGGTGTTATTGAACCCTTCAGTAGCCAATAATTTAACCTCAAGAGATAACGTGGAAATGCAAAAATATCTTCAAGTCATTTACTTCTTGGAAAGTTCCAGAAGCAGTATTCATAGCTTTACAGAATCTTTGGCTATTCCATTGTTGAACAAGGCCAAAGATCTTTCAAATTTAAGTCTTATTTTATCCGGTGCTAAAGCAAAGAGAACAAAATTTCAAAACTTCCATACATCAGCATTAATTGTGTTGGCGAAATCTGAAGGCTCTGGTATCTATGATCAAAATGATGATGAGTCCCCTGAAGATTTTGCCTTGGATTCTGATCTTTTACTTGAACGTCCTCAATTCGAAGCTTTAGATGACTTGGAGCTTCCTGATCAACCAAATGCAAAAAGATTGAAATATGACGACTATGAAACCGATCAAAATCCTCTTTTACCTATCGCAATCCGTCAAGAGGATATCCCCATCCAATTGAAAGAATTGGACCCCAATAACCAACCAGCTTTGTCCGATATAGACAACATTCAGCTTCTTTTAAGACTTACCACCTTGAAGCAAACCTCTCCCTTTGGTGATGCCTTGGTTGAAGAAGAGTTGATGGCACTTGCATCGAGAATTCTTTACTCCAATTCGAAGAAAATCAATTGGACGGTGTTTTCTAGAGCATTATGGGAGAGATCTGTTTTGGAAACCAGCAAAGCAAGAACTATCGAAAGAGGATTGCTTCAAATGACATCTTTGATAGAAGAAATCGGCATTAAAATTCAAACTAAAGTGTTTCCTGAAGCAAAAGATGAAACTGGTTTGGTTTCATCCAGACTAAGATATATTCATCAACTTCCATTAATGCCACAATGGTCGTTGGATGTTAAGTTGGCTGAAAAGTATATGTCTTTAGGAGTGATTAAATCAGCTATTCACATTTATGAAAGATTACAAATGTCATGTGAATTGGCATTATGTTATGCTGCAGTTGAAGAAGAAAAGAAGGCAGAAGAAGTTTTATTAGAAAGACTTAACAAGAACCCATCAGATGCTAGAGCTATCTCCATTCTTGGAGATATCAAACAAGATCCAGCCCTTTGGGAAAAGGCCTGGGAAGTTGGTAGATATTCAAAGGCAAGAGCTTCTTTGGCAAGATATCACTACAATCCCCCAGCATCCAGTGGTTTAACTAAAAATTTGGAACTCACCATCAGATATATGAACGATTGCTTAACTGTTCATCCATTGAATTTCGAAAACTGGTACTTTTATGGATGTTGTGGTATCGAATCTGAACAATATGAGTTGGCCGCTGAAGCCTTCACCAGATGTGTAAGCTTAGATGATACTAATCCACATGCTTGGTCCAATTTGGCTTCTGCTTTGTTACAATTGGATAAAACGAAGCAAGCATTCAGTGCCCTTCAAAAAGCAGTTAGAAATGCATCTGAAAGTAAGAGCTGGAAAATTTTTGAAAATTATATGATTGTGGCAGTTAAATTGAATGAATGGAACGACGTCATCATTGCTATGAGAGAACTTCTTGATCTCAAAAAAAATGGCGAAGCTTCCATTGATATTCCTATCGTTGAAAGATTGACGGAAATCTTATTGTCAACTGAATTTCCAAAATCAGACGAAGAAGGTCAACCAGGACGGTTGACTCATTTCCAAACATCTTGTGTTGATTTAGTATGTAACGTTTTACCAACCATCATCACCACTTCTTCCAGATGTTGGAGAATTGTGGCCAGAGTTGAATTATGGAGACAAAGACCTTGGGCTGCACTTGAATGTCATGAAAAGGCGTATAGAGCATTAAGTCAAAGAGCAGAACTTGAGTTCCAAGAGAGTGCATGGAACGAAGCAGTCGATGCATGTGCCGATTTGGTGGGTGCATATGAATCTTTAGGTGAAAGACCAGGTAAACACAATGCTGGAGACCTTGTTTGTGCTGACTGGAAATATAAGTGCAGAACCACTATCAGATCATTGATGTCCAAGGGTAAATCCATGTGGGAGGATAGTGAAGGTTGGGAAAGATTAAATGATTTAAAGAATGAGTCCAGATAGTTTTATTATTTATACCATTTGTTAGCAGTTAAAAGATAGAACAACTGTTAAAAATTACTGTTAAAATATATAACAACTGTTAAAATATAAAACTGTTAAAAGTTATAGTAACTGCTAAAAGTTGAAGTAGCTGTATAAAGTTGTGGTTGTAGTGATTATTCAATCAATTCTATTTGATGTCTTTTTCGATGGAAATATGGTCGTAACGATACGAAACCACTCTTGTTCTCTTGTCAATTAATTCGGTCGGGATTTCTATGGGAATGTCAAATTCAATGGAATCGGAATCTAAATCATTATTAATTTGTAAAGATTCCGGAGCGAATAGATTGTCAAAATCATAATATTCCATAACTGAGTATAATAACTCTTGATACTCACAAGAATGCTCAATTTTTAATCCAAGTAGCAAGAAATAAATGACGAAATAGGATCGATATTCCCATTCAATACAATATTTAGCAAGTAATAGAAAGTCAAACAATACTGTAATTATTTGTAATTGCTGTTCTATTAGCTCAATTACTGGTTTGATAGTAGAGAAACTTGAATATGGAAAGGATCCCACAATTATAATATTCATCAAGTGAATAGATGATTCGAGGCATAAAGGTGTAAGTTTCAATATTGAGCTGGAGCTCATGATCGAAAGTAGAATAATTCCGAGCTTATGGCTGGTTTTCGATCTCCATAACTCAGGGAGTTTTTGTTGAGGATAACATCGGTATGTTACACACAAAGGTATACACCACGTTCCTAAAAGGGTGATGAAAGCGGAAATAGTGGACACCAAATAATAGGATATTTTGGGAATGGAGTACATGCTAGTGTAACAGAAGCTCATAGCAAATAACAAGGTTGTGAAGTGACAAACATTGCATATTTGGTGATGAAACAGAAGTACTGAGATCCTTTGGAGGCCACAAGTTAGTTTCCAATCCCTCATATGTGAATGAAAGTAGTTGAGAATATCAAATAAATTGGATTTATTGAGCATTTGGGAGTTTTCAGGGCTCGGGGAGGTTTGTGAGTGTTTCCTGTTCATATACCAAGATAAATGGGACATTCAGGATATAATTCAAGCCAGTTTGATGTGCAACTTCTGGAGTAAATTTGCACCCAATTGTGTCCCCAATGTCGTGCGACATTGGCTGGGGAAGCAATAGGTAATCATGCATAGAACCATAAAGAAACCGCCAATTAGCAACAACAATAATTGGTGGTCAATAGAGATGGAAAAGGAAATTTCAATAGTACATTGTTTCTGAAGAAAGGATGATTTTCACTACAAGTTTCATTTGTCATTCAGCAAATGCCAAAAGTGTCAGCCGTATGAGTTGGGCGAGTTCTGGCTAAAATCCTGTAAGTTGAGATTGAGATTGAGGTGAGTTGGTGAATTTAGGGGGTGGCTACTAACGCCGCCCCATGGCAGAATGGTTTTTCTCTCTACAAACATCTATGGTGGCATAGTGAAGATATGATGAAGAAATAGTGGCTGAATATGTCTACCGGCTTTGAAGTCCTTTCGTCGGTAATTCATCTGTCACTGTCACACTGTCACACTATCACCTTACCGCCAGGGATGGTAGCGGAATAATGTCGCACGATCACCCTCCAAATCATAATCCCTTCCTACTCCATCAATTTTGGCTTTCTCCACTACTTGATTTAAACAAGATAAAGTGGTGCAACACCTTCTATTCGATGTTTGGTGGATATGACCATATTAGGTACATTATCGTCTAGTTTGGCTCGGGTTACCCCTACAAAATCACACCTATTAGGTCAGTTACCCTGGTATTGCAAGTTAGAAGGTGTCTAAGCCCGATCATCCGTGCCTCGCGTCCTACGTGTATCCACCACTTCATATGATCTTGTTGTTTTCTTCTTGTTCAACACTCTAGTCATGGTGGAAGACAAATATATTGGATTGGCACTTGCCATGTCGTCGTCTTTGGCGATCGGGACTTCGTTCATTATCACAAAAAAAGGACTTATGGACGCCTCTGCTCGTAGTGGCTCTTCTCAAGTTCAAGGCCACGAATACCTTCAAAACCCCATTTGGTGGGCAGGTATGCTTACCATGGCTATTGGTGAAATAGCCAATTTTGCTGCCTATACATTTGCCCCAGCCATCTTGGTGACTCCTTTAGGGGCCCTCTCTGTCATTATCGGTGCAGTATTGGCTGCTATTTTCTTAAAGGAAGAATTGGGAACTTTGGGTAAGATGGGTTGTGCTATCTGTTTGATGGGATCGGTCATTATTGTTCTTCATGCTCCTCCTGACAAGGAGATCGAGACGGTAGATGAAATCTTGGGTTATGCCACCAAGCCGGGATTTTTGTTCTACTGTTTCCTTGTTGGGGCTTACTCGTTATTCATGATCTACAAGATTGTACCAAAGTATGGACACACCAACCCTATGATTTACCTTTCCATTTGTTCTTCAGTGGGATCCATCTCCGTCATGTCAATCAAAGCTTTCGGTATTGCCTTGAAATTGACACTTTCTGGTAACAACCAGTTCACTCATGTCTCCACTTATCTTTTCTTGTTGGTGGTAGCTTTATGTATCGTTACACAAATGAACTACTTCAACAAGGCCCTTGACCAATATGATACTTCGATTGTGAATCCATTATACTATGTGACCTTTACCACTTTCACGTTAACAGCTTCGTTTATTTTATTTAAAGGATTTAATACTTCGTCTGCTATTGATATCATTTCATTGTTAATTGGGTTCTTGATCATTTTCAGTGGTGTTTACCTCTTGAATATTTCACGTACGGATAACGAAGGTAAGTCCCGGGAGATCTTTGGTGTTCATAATGGCAAGGACATGGGACCAATGGATAATGGAGTTGGTGGATTTTCGTCCATGAGACGTTCAATGCAAATGAATAGAGCTGAATATGCAGAAGAAGAAACTGTTGGTTTGAGAAGATTCGACAGTTTCGAGTTAGGATCAGATGAAGAAGATCTTCAAAATCGCAGGGATTAGATATAGAACTATGTATTGTACTGTACCGAGTAGTCGCCAATTTGGCTAGGAAAAATACAAGGATGTGACTTTAGACCATGGTAAATACTGCTTAAACTTTGGCAACTACATGTTATCAGCTTGAAACTTTGGAACTAATGGCATTACGTCTGGTTAATGAATTAGGTTAATTAATTAGCCTATTTCATAGGCGAGATCTTTTGAGTTATCGACATTTAAGTCAAACTACCATATTACCAAAATTACCAACCACCAGCTTCATCAATCATAATCTGTCTTCATCCGTATAGTTTATTGGGATCTTTCCCTTTGTTTGAGCTTAAGTTCATTATAACTACTTAACCAAAATCTACATTAACTCAACATTCTGTCTATTTCTATGGTACACACCTAAATATCATCAATGTCCAATTCATCATCTTCTTCTTCGTCATCGTCTTCGTCACCGAACTCGAAGTTAACATCTTCATCTTCATCGGCACCGAAAGTATCGGTTTCATTGATCTTAGCATTTTCAGGTAATTCACCCATGGTCTTCAAAGTTCTGGCCTCATCAGAGTTGAACTTGTGTACCACATCACATTGCTCGTCTTGAAAGTCTCTCAAGGACACCAAGATGATATCACCTTGTCCCATCCATACCTTCTTTCTTAACTTACCTCTGATATGTCCCATTCTTTTGATGGAGTCGAAACAACTGACTTCGATTCTACCATTACCTAACATCTTGGTGATTTGACCATATTCTTGACCTTCTTCTTTCAAGAATAGTTCTCTCTTTTGACCACCGTTGTCATTCTTTCCTCTCCTTCTATTCTTTCCACCTTTACCTTTACCAGTTTTACCCATGTTGATGTATAAAGATGAGTGTAAAACGTAAAATTTTTTTCTACGCGCAACTGGTGGTGGATACAGTCACATTCAGGGCTCATTGGTGACAGATTTCTACCGCCGTTTTTTCCTAGCGAGCACTTGTGGCAAACACTAACGAATCATATGGGATGAAAGTACTTGAGTATTTAGTTTGGTAGAGGGTTATCGGTGATTTCTTGGCTCTATCGAATCGGGGAGGAGTCTGAAAGAAAGAAAAGCTAAATTGCATAGAAAAAGATGAAGAATACGAGGTGTGGTAAGAGATGAAATGAAATGTATAGAGACCGTAGGGAGAGATGGAATGAAATGTATTCATTCCGTAGGGAGAGATTGTATTAAATGGTGTGAAATATTGTGAAATAATGGTGTGACTTGGCGAGAGAATAGGGAGTATGGTGAGAACATGCTTAGATAATACTGAGAAATGTGAAATAGAACAGGGTGAGCTACGATAATACCAACAAGAATGCCAATTGTAGTGAGAAATTGCTAGTGTGACATTGCTAAGACAATACTAGTTTGGCAAAACTAGTGAGACATTCTTATAATCTAGTGAGACATTTGTGTAATCTAGTGAGACATTCGTGTAATCTAGTGAGACATTCTTAGTTCTTGGTGAGACATTAATGGTGGTAAGAGTGAGATGCTCTGTGTAGAAAACCCATACTGCAATACTTAAAACATATGTGGATATTTATTGGTAGTGAGAAATATACTGGAGATTCTCACTATAATTTAACAACAACTTTAGTGACAACTTACCATCCCATCAAATTACCTGGACCATCTTACAACCATACTTTTCAAGCTGCTACATCACACCCCCATTGTACATAGTATCAATCCATATCACAACCCCTTGTCACCATCATATTATTAATCTTGTTGAATCTGTTCATCTGATTAACCCCATCAACTCATCAACTCATCAGAAATAGCCTTTATCTTACGTTTCACCATGGATTCTTTTGAAGCAGCCACTCAGTTCTCCCAGATTCTTCGGAACCTCACGCCGGCCATACAGAACCTCACCAGAGCCGCTCATTTCGCCATCAAACATGCCGACAGTGAAGACTATCTCTTCCCTTCTATTCTTGATATCCTCAAGGACTCCAGTGTGGAGCTTAATACCAAGTCTACTGTGTTTCAATTCATCGAGGTTCTTATCAACGAGTCGTTTTATTATTCCCGCCAACCAAAATTCAATTATCCTTATGTCCAGAGTCTCAAGACCAACTTACCCATTATCATTCTTGCCGTGTTACCCACCTCAAGTAATACCAACATATATAACGTTTTCACGGGATTGAAGAACATCTCCAAACATTTCAAACTAGACTACGAAAAGTACGTTGACCGTTTCAACCTTGATACCTTGAATGATGAAGACAAAGAGAATCTCGAATTGAATGTACCGTACCCAGAAATCCTGCTTCTGGAACAGTCTACTGACCCTCTTATTGAAAGTTGGAACTTGTTATTACTCAAGAAGAAACAGAGTCAATACGAAAGATTGCGTTTATTAAAACATTCACCAGTTACCCATGAAAACGTCGAAGAACAAGACATTTTCGATATCAGATTCAAAAATGAAAAGTCTAGTGAATTATTATCCAAGAAGCAAATCATTTCAAGAATGGAAGATGATCGTGAAGCACATAAACGTTCTAAGGAAATTTTATGGGTAGTTCAAAGACCTGATGATGTTAATCATGTAACAGAGGATGAATTCTTGAAGCATTATTGGGCCAAAACTCAAGTAATGACCGACAAAGAAGAACGAGGTTTTTTGGAAACTCTTGATGAGCTTAACAAGTTAATAGCAGGAAGCTACAAGGATAAACAATTTTAATTTATTAATGGGTTAATTTTGCTTATAAATTTCATCACTTAATTTCTAATGACAATATACGATAGATACTTTTATTCATGCTGATGTATGCGAATTCATGCGGATGCTTGAGATAATATCCTCAACAATTCATTAATACCATTGACTTCGAAATTTGCTGAGGTTCTGATATCAGTCTCTTCCCCGAGTATAGCAACTGTTTGGATGGCATCAATTTGACCATTTATTTTGAGTTTATTAGCAAATTCATAATTTGGCTCATCAAGAATAGTTGTAGCACCGGCAACAAAAATGGAACTCAAAGCTTCTGCCTTAAATTCAAACGAGTTGGATGAATTAATGGAATTGATGGAATTAAATGAGCTTAATCTTGAAAGATCAGGAGCTTTTCCTCTGATTGGAGTCGATGGAAACGAATTGGGTAAACTCTTCACTTGGAACTTATGAATCAATTCTTCTGCATCGACGCCATTTTTCTCTTGATTATAATATTCTGTAAGGAATTTCAAAGCTTTTAATGTAACCTTATTTTGTTGTACGATAACTGTGTCTCTAATCAAAGTGGCATGAACTCCATCTGAATCTTGGAAGATATCGTTGACATGTTGAATACAATCTCCCATAGCATCAAGTGTTCTCTCACGGTCTTCAAGGAATGATTTATCAGCTATGAACTTGACTGTGCAATCTTGCACGTCACACATCGATCCTGGTAGTCTATCGACTTTAGATTGTATTAATTGAGTAACTTGTGAAAGCCAGCCTTTGATATCATTTTCATCAACAATAGATAACCATTTTTTAGAACCAATTAATTTTATGAAGCCTCCATTTTCTGCAACAAGACCCAAGTTGGAGTAAGTACCATATAGTCTATCAAGATCATTTCTCTTGAGAAAACTGACAATATATACCTTATTCTTGGGATCTTCTAAGATATAGTTCAACAATTTAAGGAGTCTTGATGGTTCAGTATATGCACTTTTAGCAGTTGTGATAGTATTAGAAGTAGGTTTCTTATCTCCAACTGAAAGAGTAGCTGCGGCTGTTTCAAAGTTCAAGAAAAATAATCTGGAGCCATCTTGACCGGTGGTACAAAAGTTGTTAAATTCTTCATTGTTGAAAGGAATTAAATTTGTTTTGTTTCTTCTTTTGTTAAGTTCCCATGATTCATTAATACTTTTCAAACATGATGAAACCCAATTCATAGAATCTTGAGTTCTGACAATTTTATTACAATTTTCCCATCTTTCTGCTTTCTCTTCAGCACTCATAGTAAACAGTTGATTAAAGCATTCAGAAAATTTCTTAATGTCCCATGGATTGATAAGAATTGCTCCTTTACCGTCACAATCAAGTAAATCAGAAGATCCTGTGAATTCGGAAAGCATTAAAGGAGACTTCTTTTCGAATGTAGCAGTGATGAACTCATGACAAGTTAAGTTTAAACCTTCTCTCATGGATGAGACGATAAATAAATCAGCTTCACATTGTAATGCCACATATTGTTCAAACTCAATTTCTTTCTGTAAGAGAACAACTGGTTGAGATACTGATATATTTTCGGGTAATGAGTTAATTCTGCCAACAATTTGCATAATTTCTTTTTCATAATCACTATCATGACCTGGCCCAATACATATTTCTATCATTACCGTAGTATCAACGTATTCTGGATTAGTCAATAAGAATTTTTCGTAAGCTAAAAGCTTTTGTTTTATACCTCTCAACTTATCTAATTGATCTCTACTGACAATCAAATGTTCATTTGGCCATCTTTCCTTAATCAATTGACGCCATTCTGTTACCCCTTCAGATTTCACTATTTCAGTTAATGAGCTTGCATCTATACCAACAGGGATGGTGTTTGTCATGGTGAAGTTACCTTCGAAAGTTATGCCCAAATCGTTCACATCTGCCAATAACAACCGATTACAAGTTTGTAAAAAGTGTCTAACATACTCTTCGGTTTGGAAAGAGATACAGTTTGCACCCAACATACCTTTCAATATATCATTTCTTTGAGCGAAGCAACGGAAAACTTCTGAGGATGGGAAAGAAATGTGGAGGAAAAGACCAATTTTAGCATTAGGTAATTTCTTTCTCACCATTAATGGCACTAATAATAAATGATAGTCATGAATCCAAATCATGTTCTCTGGATCTTCTGGATCAGCATTACCGTTTTCTTGATTATATATTTCCACGATTTTGTCTGCCATGAGTTGGTTTAAAACTTGATAATGCTCCCAAGAGTGATCTTCGAAAGCTTTGGATTTTGGATCATCTGGAATTTGATAGTGGAATGTGGGCCATAAAATTTGCTTGCAAAACGAAGTATAATGACCTTGGAAGGTGAAATCATTAGGGAAAATAGCTTCACTGTTGTATTTTTCACTTAATTTATTGGCAATATCAGTTCTAACGCGATCTGGAACATCATCGCTTGGCATGGCAATGGTACCAACCCATTTCCTGGAATGAATAATGTTGTTCTCGGCCGATAGTTTAACTGCTTTAGTGGTAGAAACGTTACCTTTGCTTGCAAAAACAATATTCCAATGAGCTGTTTCAAAAATGTTATTTTGGTTGAAAAGATCATCTCCAGGATTGGAAAAACCCCCAAAAGGAGCAAGTTTTACATCTGAATGAAACGAACGATCACTATATTCATTGTCCCAAATTGGAGTAGAACCATCTTCTTCAGTAATTGCTAAGGAATTACTGCTTCCATTACCGTGAAATGTCAAAAGGTTTGAACCAGGGTATGGTTTGGTCAATGAGGATCTTTTTCTGGTAGTAGTGGGAGGATTGTGATTGCTAGCCAGATTTGTATGGGAACCCCCCAAAGCGGCCAAATTATTGGTTGATCTATTCATTTTCAATGCTAAGAGTCCGGAATCATCATCATGTTTCTTTTGATCTATGACCGAACTGGAGATTACGTTGGTGAACCGAGACCGGGGTTGGATATAATGGGGACCCAACTTTTCCGCCACGTTTTCTGCAAGGAGCGATTCATTGGTGGACTTGCGGAGACGATTGTTCTTATAGAAGAAGTCATGAACATCAGCCGAAGTCTCGGAGCTTCCCTCGGGGCCAGGAGATGCAGATATGGGGGTTTGCTGTCTAGAATTTGCAATGCTAAGAGAGGGAAGAATGGCGCTGGCGGCCGCAGGAATGGACACCGCTCCCAGATACAGTTGTTGGCGTTGTTTGGGAAGCAGTGGCGGCAATTGATGGGGAGTGTTGATGGAGTTGGTGCCAGTGGATATGTGGGAGGAGTGGTCAACATTGCAATCGACCTCGAACTGAACGGTGTAGGGTAAGAATCTGAAGTTAGTATCAATCAATGGATGAAGTAGAGGGCGATGGTAATAAGTCACCAGGCCCGTTATGAAAGCACTTACAATGAACCTATAATGATAGTCATTTTGAAGATGAAAGGTATGAAAGAAAGGGAGATTTCTCGATGTAGCGATTTAGCGATTTAGGATGTAGCGATTTAGCGATGGCCGCGCAGTATAGACAGGTGGTTGCAGGATCTGTCACAATAATAACACACTAACACCAAATAAGGAACAACTACCACAAAGAAAATGATGCTAGTGAGAAGATTATAAGAGAGTGACTAAAGTAGGAAGAAGAAGAAGAAGAAACAAGAAGAAATCGTGTGATATGTCTGGATATTTAAACTGTAAACTATGAAGCAACAGTGGCAATGGCAATGGTGGCAATGGTGGTTGGGTTTGAGATTTGGGGTAGAAGTAGTGGTAGTGGGATGGTTATTGTTGCTATGCGGTAACATTGCTTGGGACTAGGCATCGGGCGGTGCAAGTTGCGATCAAAGGAGGGAGGTGGCATTGAGCCCAGTGAGCCAGTGAGCCAGTGAGCCAGTGAGCCAGTGCCCAAGGAGAACGTGTCATGGAGATTGCTAGAGAGAATCATCGAGATTGCTTGGGAGTATCGAAATTGCTACAGAGTATCGTTAGGTGCCAACGTGGGGATGAGCATGATGGTCCAATGTCCAATGTGAAATGTCCACTGTCCAGTTGAACTGATATGAGGTTTGGGGAGGTGTTAGAATGTATTGATATTGTGGTGGTAGGGGTGTCAATGGGGTGGTGATGGTTGTGATGTGGGCCTGTGGGCCTGTGATGGTAGTTGCTGTTGGCGGAGTGGGTGCAACCGAGACAAGCTCGGTGGTACTAATCGGGAAATCCGTGAATATGCGCATTGATGTGGTTGCCTTAAGAAGCAACTATGACAGAATACTACAATGTCCACAACTCGGTCAAAGAAAATAGATCCTCTCAGTAACAATGTCCTTAATATAACTATATCGATCAGTTATATTATAACTTATCTATATCCGTCAAGACATATATTTATTTATATTTATTACCAGTAGCAGAATTTGTATAAAGCCTTTAGTATGATACACATCATAGCTGGGATATATTAGGTGAATACGAAAAATATAGCTAGTCAGAGGTGAGCATATATAGATATTAACCCACCATGTGGGTAACTAAAATAAATACCACCATAGGTTGGAGGTGTATTGTATTATTAACATACCATGTCCATCAGTTATATTCTTAGATATCTATATTCTTCAGTTATTTTATTAGATATCAATATCCTCTAATTATATCATTAGATGTATATCTGTCTTAGATATCAATATCATTTGGTTATAATATATAGGATTTATTGCGGTAAAGTATAATTAAGTACGATTACCTTAAAGTATCCAATTACCTCTATTTCTATATGAATTATATAACGAGTTGTAGAATTGTTTCGTATCAATATTTTTAATTAGTTATATTGATAATATCTCTAGTTAAAATGACCTAATGTGTTATGAGCTTATACATTTAGTTAAACTACAAATACTATTCCTACTATACTACTAATTATAGAGAAGTTGTACCAATTAGTGCCTCAATTACTATTTATACTTGCTAATTATACTCATTGTACTGGCTATTTATTAATCTGGTTAAGGTGGTTGTAGTTTTGTGGCTATGGTTCTGTCAACTCTGAACAATTTGGGTGTAATTTCTACTTCAGTTTTTGTTTTCTTCGGGTTTCTTATTCTGCTGGGTAACAGTGTGTTTTGATTCACTTTTATCAACTTATCCACTCCATCATGAGCCTGTTTCACGGCTGATTAGTAGTCCGATATGAAACATGGTCAGACCAGATCTAGCCCATTGAATTGGAGCCTTATTACATTTTGCATTAATATACATTAAGATTAACATACCGATAATATTACAGTTTAAGTTGGCTGGAATGATACAAGCACATTAACGGATGGAGTGGTGATTCCAAATAACCTATTCACCTTGCTGGTCTTGGTGGAGAGCATTCACAGAAATCGCTCACCATAAGTACTGCTCTAAACGTTTTGAGGGTAGAGTGAGATGAGTACATTTGGTCCTGTCGAACTGAGTTTCTAATTGCATACTAGTGCTTTTAATAGCTTCTAGTCTCTGGTGTAGTGTCTCATATTCCTATGGGATCATCCATTAAATATCGTCAAAATGAAGCTCGTCCTCGTCTGAATCCAGTTCTAATTGGTTATTTGCCATATTCTCTGTAATATGCACCTGTGGCTTTTCCACTGAGGCCATCACACTTTCCAACTCCGCTTCTAAATCATCATCAGAAAAGTCATCTTCGAATTGTAAGTTAGGGGCCGGTGCTTTGCCTGCAGGTATCTTTCCTGCTGGTGCTTTTCCAACCACTGACTTACCACTAACTCCATTGCCATTGGGAGACTTCCCGGATGTGGTCTTACCTGCTGGTGATTTGCCAGCTGGTGACTTTCCTGTTGGTGACTTACCTGCTGGTGATTTTCCTGTTGGTGATTTTCCTGCTGGCGATTTTCCAGCTGGTGATTTTCCTGCTGGTGATTTTCCTGCTACTGTTTTTCCTCCATATGATGATACGGTCGCTGAAATTTCTTGATCGTTAACTGGTGATATCACAGTATCAAGTTCCATGCTATCATCAAAATTGGCATGTTCTTTTGGTGCTTCCCTTGCCTTGGAAGTTTCCTCTTCTGGTCCATCGAAATCGAATTGTGGGAATAAATGTTCGTTATCTTCGTCCAGTGAATCATCATCCATTTGATTGAACTTGAAACCAAATTCATTTCTTCCCATTTCTTCTTCAACTAATCTATCCTTCTTGGCTCTTTCTTGAATTATCTGTTCTATCTTTCTCTTCTTGGTAACTTCAGAAGCTCTGACTGATTTAATTACACTCTTGAATTCATCCTGAAGGATTCCTTGAAAGTATACTTCCACCTCTGGAGTCACTTTCTTTGATGCATATGGCGAATAATAACTTTCTGCTTTAATGAAGATATTTTGCTCTCTTAATTTTAATTTTCCTGCAACGGCATCCTCTCGTTGTTGGATTATCCTCTTACGATTTTTAGCATACTCTAAGAAATCAAATCGAAGCTTAGATTCCTCTGGCTTTATTGAAAGCTTTCCACCATTGATTTCATCAATTTTACTATTTTGTTCTGTATTTTGGTTTTGTTCCTGGCCTTGTTTTTCTTTCTCGGGTTCCGCTTTCTTCTCATCATTGAAGTCTAGCTCCTCGGGAGGACTGCTCACTGTTACTTTACTCATGATACTTTCGTCACTATCTGAGATCTCTTCTAACTCTTTCTCAAACGACTTTCTCCATTGCATCTCATCATCTTCAATCAAATCATATAGCGACTTTTCTGTCATTCTTGACTCTTCCACTAGTTTTAATCTTAGCACCTTTAAATCAGTTATAGTGTCCATATACTTTGGTGTATTTTGATAAGTGTAATCTGGAGGTAAATCTGGAAGGAAACTTGGAATATATATAGGTCTCTCGGATTGTTTGGGTACTAGTTCGGCAATTTCGTAATGTTCGTTGGTGAAAAATGGTAAGGACTCGTCATCCTCGTCTATCTCATCTTCATCCTGATATATATTTGCAACCTTGGAATCAATTTGGTTTAATTCATGTTGTATAACGTGCTTTGTTTTCTTTGTATGTAATGCCTCTTCAAATAATCCCCATGCTTTTATGTCTTCAATTCGAAACGATACTTCCACATCTGCTAATGAAGGGTGTCTTCGCCTTTGTAATTCAGTAAAATTTCTCAAAGTCACTATTATCTTGTTGAAATAGTCAATGGTTAAGTCGGTGATATATTCCACATATTCATCAGTAACTGAGTACTTTCGACTGTTTAAAAGCAATGCTACCACTTTACGAAGTTCAAAGTCCACAGGACCCATCGTTCGAGGTTTTACGGTGATATCTTTCGTCACCCTCCAGTCATCTAGGGCTGACGCCTCTGCCCGTACCAGTTCTATCACAGGCGATGTTTCATCCACTTCAGGCAGTATCAGTCTTTCGGATGGCTCATCTACCTGTAATGAGTCTATTTTCCCAATATCTTCGATGGCTTCAATGGCTTCTTCGATATCGATGGTCTTGACGTCCAATTCAACGGCTGATTGTACCGGATTTTCACCATTCTTTTGAGTAATTTCACCGTTATTTTGTTCTACCTTTTCACCACCTAGGACCGTTGAATCCACTTTTACCTCCGGCTTAGACTCTGCTAGTGGTGTACTATCATCAATTGATTCTCCCATTGGTGTTACTAAGTAAACATTTAATTGTCAAATGTTCGTTCCTTAAGTGCACTCCCCAAACCCGCATCCAGCAAAGTCCCTCAAAGCACTTGGAATAACTGAAAGCAGATAGACAGATAATATACCCTAATAATATACACTAGTATTGTAAGTAAGAATGTAAGATAATCTACGAGATAAATTGATAATTATCAATAATTTTAATGAATTCAATGACATCATTATATTGTTATGGATTTCCATTTGAAGTATACATCTAATTGAAGCCGACTTCTCGTAGTAGAGGCCTCATTGGTTTGGAAACGGATTATCAAATGATAATTTGGGTGTTCGCAGGTGGATTTTCATCAACCTTCCAAACTGGTGTTAAAGTTAAATGCAGTTAGTTTCCGCTTAATAAGTGCTCAATAGCACCTTGCACACTACCACCAGTTCTTCTTAAAGCTTCGATGTTTTTATCAAAGTCAAAGAATCCCATATCATTAAGTTGTCTCAACTGCGATTCGTATCTTTCCTCAGGTGGTCTGTTGTCTGCTGGGGCAGGGGCATTGGCTCCTGCTCCTGCACCAAAGAGGGAGAATGGATTACCAAGTTGTCCGTTATTAGGGAACATCATAAATGGGTTGGCAGCAGCTGCATTTTGGTTGTTTTGGCTATTGTCATTTGAACCTTCTGAACTTTCGGCACCAGCTTGGGTTGGATTTGCACCAGGAGCTGGGAAAGAGGATGCAGCATTGGCTCTACCCATACCAGCACCCATCATGGATCTTCTCATTTCTGGGTTATTGAGCATCATTCTAAGCATGGGGAGCATTTCTCTAGGATTAATATTCATGTTTCTCAATTGAGGGTTCTGGCTCATCAAAAATTCAAACATTTGGGGGTCAGCCAACATTTGATTCATACTTTCGAGGAATGCTGGATCATCCATGACTCTTTCCATTTGAGCTGGATCAACCATGCCATTCATACCCCCATCTGGTCCAAACATGGAGGCGGATGGAAGCTGGGTATAACCGGCATAACGTGCTCCAGTCAAGTCTGCCAATGGATTGAAGGATCCAGTTCCTGCTGCAATGTTGCTAGGTATGGCGTTGGTGTTGGCGTTGGCGTTAGTGTTGGAAGAGGCCCCCGATCCAGCATTGGTGGCGTTAGAAGATACAGCGCTACTCTTTGCACCGGCAGCGGCACTCTTGACTAAGTGGACAGTGTGGCCGCTTTGGATCTTGTAGCTCTCGATGGTTTCTGGGTCTTTCAACACCTTTCCCGAGTAAATCAAACGCTGCCTTTCAGCCTCTATTCCCAGCTTTTCAGCAATGGTGTCTTTCAACTCGAGAACAGTTATTGATGGCTCAACATTGACCTCGTATTTGGTATCCCCAGAGGATTTGATTGTTATGGATAAAGACATGTTGTTTGAATTGAGTGGCAAGTGCCAGTGTTAAGGGCGTCGAATATTCTGGAATTGCGATCTCGACTGGCTGTATGCAGGTATATGAGCTAAGCACCAGTAACGAGGAAAGGGCAGATAAGCGGAAGCAGTGCGATAAGCAGAGTGGTGGGAGACGAAGGAAGAAAACGCCAAAAATTTGAAAGATTCTGCAGAATTCCTTGGGGCAGGTGATTCAATGTTGTCTTTGTTATTTTTGATTAGGTGAGCCAAAGGTGAATTTATAAGGAATTTTCAACCAAGGGTTTTTATGGGTGTTTTTAACTGAACTTATTCAATTGTTGTGATTGAAATTTTTGCTCGAGTTGAGGACTGTGGAATTTTGAAGGTTACACGGTACGATTTTAAAGGTTACTTAGTGAGGTTTAAATAAATGTTTTGAATTTATTCCACGTTTCCAATGATTCGGTGGATTATGCTATGTCTATATAAATTAGTGGTGCAAGCAAAAAGCTCTATTAAATGAATACTCATATCTAGATGAGGAAGCTGGGAAACAGATGTTCCAGCAGGCACTTTGGCCAGAATTGAAGTAAAATCAGATCACATATGTTATGGATATGAATATTACCATGAAGAACCCACCACCATGATGTTAAATGGTGATAAAATCTTGTAGTTTTATGATTTGTTTGTTCCCATAGAAGCTTTGTTAGCTAGCCTGGGGTCGATAGTTGGTGGATTAAGAGGAATTTGTGAAACTTAGTCAATGTCTCCATGATTTTTAGTTTCGTACTTCAACTCTCCATCCACATTCTAAACAGCTATGACCAACATGGCCATCATCAAAGTTCACCTTACCCTTGCTTTGCATAAGGGCCCATTCTCCCTTAGCTGGAATCTTCTTACATGACTTATTAAGACATCTAGCAGAAGTCTTCTTATATCTCAATCCACAAGAATTACACAATTGACCCTCTTTAATGGACCATGATGGACGCCAACATGGAGATTGTTCAGAACCACAAGAGATACAGACTCTAGGATTATGAGAGTGTTGCTTTGGAGGCGACTTAGGGACATCATTCTTTGGTTTTTTTGCAGATTGTGGAGAAATAGGAATGAATTTATGACTATTGGTTGGACTTTTAGATGGAGTCACCACCACTGGAGGTTGAAGAACCTCACGATGTTCAGAGTGGGATCTCGAGCTTTCTGTATAAGTGTAATAGCCTGGTTGAGGAAGACGAGTGGTTGATGGAGTGAATGAACCTTGAGGAGGAAGATAGTAAGATGAGGTAGAAGATTGGGGTTGGTTGATGGCCATGGATTGAAGATGGTCATTACGTGAAGAAATCCCCATGGCGGTAGGTTGAGGAAGAGAGTCTGACATGGAAGAAGAATCCATAGTAGCAGACACAGACGCAGACTCAGCAGCAGTAGCAATGGGAGAAACTGGGTTGAATGCAGAATTAGATACCGACGAGGGCGATGGTGGAGGCTTGGACAATTGGATCAACGATTGGGCAAGCTCCAAGTATTCCGGATACTTTTCCACATCATTCATATAGGTTTTGTTCATGTAAGTGTAGCTGGACTCAAAGGGGAAGTTGATCTTGCGCTCGGTGTAGTGGAGATGGTTGATGCTGGGAAGCACCGGCGGCTTGGCGATCTTGGAGCTGATTCTGGTGTCAAATCTTGGCTTGTAAGAGGACAATGGCAACGGCGAAGGCTTCATCTTGTTGAGGTAGTTGTATTGATCCAAATTGAAATGTTTGGAGCCTCTGTTGATGGTGTCGAGTAATTCATAACGCCAGTTTTCATCATTGGGTTTGTAGGTGTCGAAATAGTCAAGGCTGACGGTAGGAGGAATTGGCTTGAGCTTTGTTCCCTTGGGGATGGCAGAGCTCAACACTGAAGAGATGCCGGGAAGCTTGATGCGAGAGGATGTGGAGGAGTTGGAGTTGGAGTTGGAGTTTATCAAGTTTATCGAATTTATTGAGGGGGCGGTAGTGGTGGTTTTGTTGGTGGTGGGGCTGGTAGCATCAGCAGTTGTGTTAACGGTAGTGTTAGCAGAACCGACGGTGTTGTTGGCGGAAAAGTCAGCGGAGGTGTTGGCGGAGGAGTGCACTGGGGACGAAGGTTCGGAGTTCGCATAATTGGTAGCACGAGAAACAGCAGCAGCCAGGGAGAAGTCTTCACCAGAAGCAAACTTGTGGGGAGTAGAAGTAGGTGAAGAATTTGGAGAATGTGAAGGGCTAATAGGTTTGAATCTCTTATTAGGTGACAACGAGCGAGACCGTAACGAGCGGGAATATTTGGCTGGCTTGACAAGCGAGTACACCGGAGTGGAAGACACTGGCTCACTAGGGGGCGATGGGGGTGATGGAGGTGCGGTGCGAGAGCGCTTGTTAGGGAGGTCACTAATGACATCCCGGGGCCGTTTCTTGTAAGCAGAAACACCAGCACCAGCACCAGCCAGGGATTCGGCCAAGCCCTTGAATTGTGATAAGAGCTCGTTGTATGAGCGGGACCGCATGTGACCCGAGGTGAACTTCAGGTTGTTTAACATAGCTGGTTGTATGAGGCTCATGGGATGCAAAGACACTTTGGTAGTGGTAGCGAGAATTGAGTAAATAGGTGAGGAAGGAGGCGATGGGGTGGGGGATGAAGAAGTCAAGGCGGTCGATTTGGTAGAGGCCCAGCGAGTGAGTTGATGAGAGGAGAAGTGGAGCAAAAGCTGGGATTTCCGTGAATTTCACTGAATTCACTGGACTTCACAAGTTTTCACTAATTTTCACTAGTTTTCACTGGTTTTCACTGGTTTTCACTGGTTTCTCCTTATGGAAAGGTTCCTAAATTTACTGGGAAGGAACAGATTCAGGTTGTTGGGTCCTAACGAATGTCAATTAGGCGGGAGGACGACTAAACGAATGAAATGGAATGGAATGGACACAACGCCTGGTTTTCAGGAGAAGTATCGATATTTGATTGTGGTGGAGATACTAAGTAAAATCGGAGGTTTGGTGAGGAATGAGGAGTGAGTGTATCACTGCGATCAGTCAACCAAATGAGTGGTGGGACGGTGGGACGGTTAGGCAGGCAGTCAATCAGTCAATTGGTGCTTTAGGAACAACAAACTATGGATCAAAATTGTAGCACCCACGCTGGGGCTGATCCGTCAACATTTATAACAGTGGATCAATTGGGCTGTTCCTGATCCAGCACTTTCATTGCTGTTTTGGGACAGCCAGCGCCGCCCATCGATCTGATTCATGTCGTGGAAACCAGCGACGCAATGCGACATTTCACTGAAAAATAGCAACGAAAGCGGAAACGATAGAGAAGGGAACTACACCTGTTAAGTGGGGGTGGGTAAATGCTGGGAGGATGGTGAGGAGTGGGGGAGTGCTGGGCACCCCCAATGAAGGAAAAGGGAAAAGTACAAGGGCAAGGAGGGGGTTAAAGGGTGTAGGCATTGATGGAATAGCCAAGAATGGTTTAGGAGGTTATAGATGTGGTGATAGTGATGTTGGTAAGGAACTGAAGTTGATGATTAGGGGTGTGATTGAGTATCACAGATCGGTTGTTTAGGTTGGCGATGGTTCCATGGATATTCAGGTGTCACGATGAGGACGACATAGCGCAGGGCCATGCATGGAGCTGCCTGGATGGGATGCGCGACACTTCGTTTGTTTTGGTGAGGACTGCAGGCTGGGGACCATGGAACTGACGTTAGGGAGCTATTCCCGCAAGGCGTGGCGCCATGCCCTAATGGGGTAAATTACTTGCATAAATGTTAAGTTTTGTGTAATTTATATGCATGATTATGGAACATCACTAGGATCAAATTTTCCCTAGCCAGCCATTTCTGGTTGGGGTGTCGACCTAGGTAGCGGGTCCAAAACTGTGCTGGTTCTTCCCCTGGTTCCTAGATCGGGATGGCGAGCTTTCCCGATTCAATGGGTCGATATGCGTGACCTACATAGCTGTCTCGTCTCACCAACGTTTCCATCGTTCCCTCAATGGAGCAACGATCTAAGATGCTAAGATGCAGATGTATGGGGATTGATCCCGGGATATTACCATATTATCATGCCCCTTACAAAACCAATGTCACTCTTGCGTGATTTTCGTATTTGTTTCAAGTTGACCCCGGCCACTGGGTGGTGGTTCTAGACTTCCTACGTCACACCAATCTCTGGGCCCGTTTCACTACAATGTCGCTTGTGGTGTCTTCTCCATTTCGTTTCCCTCGCTGGTTCCCTCCATCCCTAACTGATCTTATGGTTCCGTTTTGGGCGCTCAAACGTTTGAAGCCTTCGCATGCCCCAACTCCACTGTTTCATCTTCGCTACATGTTCAGCCCCATGTCATCTCTGGTCCGCACTGACACATTCCTATTCCGTCTTCTATTCTACAGTAACACACCTCTTTTGTAATGGGTTCCTCTTTTGTGAATGGTTCCCTCTTTATGAGTTCCAATTGGGAAAACAATATGGGGAACTGGTGGTTTGGTGAGTCCTATCTCTACACAATATTATAGTGCGAAGTTGTATATTTTACATATTATGTAGTTTGTCTTCGTCTTCTTTTTGTCTTGTCTTTCCTTTCTCTTGTCTTTATCAGGATGAATTGATTATCCACGGACAGACTTATTCCTTTTTGAATTCGTCTTCGGCCTTGTGCTCAGCTTTGCCAGCAGCCATGCCTCCACCGACACCAGCAGCAATATGGCCTGCGGATCCAAGATGAAGCTTGTCGGCGACTTTGTTACCACCAATGGAGCCGGCCACACCGACCCCGATATCTTTCATAGTGTTGAGAGCGTTACTCATGTTTGTGCCCTTTCTTGGGGTCAGTTCCAGCTATTTATATGGGGAATTGGTTGATTGCTACCAGTCGTGCAAGACTCGTATATGCCTCGTACATCGCCGTAAGGCTAAATCCTACGCCTACAGCATAAATTTACAGCCTGTATAAATCCTTCACCCTAAATCCTAAGCCTACCGCCTTTCAAGTTCACCATTGGAAACTGGTCTAGAATGTTGAAATAGCACCTTATTAATTGGTAACAGCAGGACTTGGTCGAACAAATTTGGTCAGTTTGGCTGGTCTCTGGAACTCGCAGAAGTCTCAATAAAGTCCCTCAAGAGCCACTCATTTCAGGTCAGCCAGTCACCCCTCCATTTGACTCTCGAGGGGTTGCACTGCCTCGTGGGTTATGAATTCCCTAACTGTGGAATCAGTTGCACATGCTATTGATAGAGTTTTTGTGTCACTTCAATACTTCTATCGGTTCTATCACTTCTATCCATCCAGTCACTCCAATAGCGCCTTCTATGAAACTAATCACAACTTGATAGTATTAATACTTGTGTTACCTAAAATTAACTGAACCGCCTTATTAGCACAATTTTTTTCATTTTGCACTACATAGATGCAAATCTGGGGAAGAACAATAGACCCATAACTTTTCAAAGTAATTCTGCTATTCTGTTACTAGAAATTGTATAGATAGAAAGGTGTTTTTGTCCCAGTAATCACAGATACCTGACCAGCCATTTGTAACTACTTGGAACAGTTTGGGAACTTGGTAGTTCTGAAGGTCAACTTTAAACGTAATTCTTATGGACACTTCTACTAACAAGAAGTAAATTAGGGTCAAGAAATCTGTTCATTACTCATAAATAATGGTATTCACTCATAAATAATGCTATGCACTCATAAATAATGCTATGCACTCATAAATAATGCTGTTCACTCAAAATATCTCTCTAAAGGTTTCTCTCTATTGGTTGTGTCGAAACCCAATTAATTCTAGGAACAAATGGTCTACAAATGGTAATTAAATATAAGTTTATTACTTGATTGAATGTGTTGGCTTTTGGAAATTTTGGCAATTTTGACGATTAGGATATATGAATGGCTATTTAGTTGTCAGGTTGGTTACTTCTTAGCTTTTTCCTCGGCCTTGTGTTCTGCCTTATTGGCACCTATCGAACCAGCAACTCCAGAGGCAATACCTCCAGCTTGGCCCATTCCCAACGAATTGGCAACTGAGGATGCTCCCATTCCACCTACAACACCGGTGGCGATATCTTTAGCTTGGTTTAAGTGTGGATGTTCTCCCATGATAAGTTAAACGATTGAGTGGAAAGTATGGGGTAAAAAAACAGAGAAATTCACCGTATTTATACGAATTGTAGAAGGAATCTGTCATTACGTTTCATCGCAACGATTCTGATAAGGGTTTATGGGTTTATCAGGGGTCTTATGGGCTCGTACTGTTATTCTATTGTCCTGTAATAGCCACTTGCTGTGACATCTGGTATGCTTGCTCATTGGGTGCAAAATGTGACGGGGCTCTTTTCACTCACCCAAAGGAATTTAAGTTGCTATGAAGAAATAGAAGAAGCAAAGAACTTCGAAAGGTTGGAAGAAACTTGGACTAGCCGTATATGTTTGATATGCATTATTACATCAGATACAATATTTGGACTAAAAAGTGTATGTTATTGCACTATGGGTTTTTCCAATAGCATGTATAGAGGATTGAAAGTACCTTGATACGGCCAATAAACTGATGAAAAAGTTGGTGCTTTGAAGAAAATGGTGGTTTATTTGGTCTAATGTTAATCAGTTTATTCAATCCATTCGTTTTGAATAAGTTGATTAGTTATGACATTTTGAAACTTTGGTGAAATATGTGAGATTTCTGAAAAGTTTAAGAATTAAAGTAGGTTTCCCATTTTAACAAAATATCACATAATATACCCCAAGTCCCCAAATTGATTCTCAAGAAGTGTCTAAACTTCAATTTCTGTGCAGAATTGAGGGATATCACACAACTCATTTCATACTCGTATAGAATAATTACTCTTAACTTGTTTCGATGCTCCCACTCAGTCAATGAAAAAACTGTCAAATTTCAACCATATTTACCTACACAGAACAATTTACTCGGCCATCTCTCACCATGAATTGCCATTAAATTACCATTAAATTCCCTTTCTTACTCTTCTATACTCTTCCATCATCTCTAACCCGCACCATGATCCATTCTAAAGAAATCTACATGTTGTTCCTACAGCCTACTCCCTCATTTCCGCCTAGTTGACTTCACTTCCATTAACTCTCACTCTCATTTCACTCTCATTTAATACAATCTCACGCACTAAATATCATCGAATAAATCTCAAATTCTTCATCATCATGTCAGTGGTAGACAACAGTAAGTACAACTAAACCCAACACAAAGACGTTCTAACATCAGCCCAACCCATAGAGCCGTTTCTCAAGGATTTTTTATCCACATTGGATCTTCAATATCAACCGAATTATGCCAATGTGGAGACTTATGCCACTCAATTCGCCAAACAACTCAAGAGAACCAGTGCCGTGATAGTGAATGGAACCCCGTTGATTCCCGCTCCAAACAGCGATTCTAAGCTCGAGTTCCAGAAGAAATGGTTGGCTGCTCCGTTATCACAACACCAGTTGAATAGTTTTGACTGTCATTTGATCCCAGGTACTGGAACCTATATCATCAATTTGAGCTGTAAGGTCAAGTTCGACGAAAGTGGCAAGAACAGACTCGGAGAATCGGCTGATTTGGTACAAGACCCCGCTGTGGCCAATTCCCGTATGGCACCACGAGCCCTCTGGAGTGCTTGGTTCGGGGTGAATCTTACATTAGTAGTGGATGAAGCGGTGGTGGCTAACAACAATGCCGAGGTCATCTCCAGTATGGACTATAGAATCACTTTCAAACCAGAAAACAGTGTGATACTGTTGTAATTATAAAAACTCAAACTCAACTCATTCATAGGAAGTGACCAAAGAATTGTTTCCTATTGGAAGTGTCTCTACAAACAGTGACAAAATATGCATTAATGTCCAGTATCAAACTGGACATCAGATATAGCAATAACTAGTTAATTCATAGTGAAGCTAGATCTCGTAATCCTGAACGTATTGGTTCAATAAATCTCCTAAATACGTATCGGAATAACCTTCAACCTTGATCTTTTCTTTATAGCCTAGCTTAGATAATGCCCAAAGCACGTTAGAAGTTATAAAATTGTAAAACACCAAGTCAACTGGAGTCTCCAGACCCGTTTCCTGGGAAATTTGGTTTGATTCCACAACATTGGTCAATGGGAAGTTTATGGTAGGTTTGTGGAGGGTGTCATCTCCATCTCTTCCAAAATCATCATGGGTTACATACCCCTTCGAAAGTTTAACTTTAAGTCTAGATTCCGAAACTTCATTGTCATTCAGTTGATTGGTGATCTCTTGTTGCTCTTGAGAAATTTCTAACTTAAAATTAGTTTGATCATGATGTGATTGGGAATCAAAAGATCTAATTTTATCCAATTTTTGATATTGATGATGAGGCGGCAAAAGCTTGGTATTATCAGCTTCAGAGTCTTCGGAGCTTATAATGTATTTGGCACCGTTCAAGATATCTGTAACTTGTTCAGCTATCTTTCTAGGAACGGTGATTTTGACCCATTCGTTCTCAAAAGGACTGACGATATATTTACTATCAATGGTATATGGCCCTTTGTATAAATCATACCTGATTGACCCAGTATTGATGATGATTATCCGATCTTTTTTGGCTGACACCAGTGACTTTGGTTGTAAGGTCGTCAATACTTTGGTTGTTAAAAGATTAAAAATGTTCTTGGAGCTAGTTAAAGGAACATAGTCCACAAAGTAATTTTTATGAACCGTACCTATTTTAGAATCCAAATTCAATTCTGATCTAGTTTTTGAGATCAATTTAGTTACCTCAATTCCTTTTTTAGTATCGAAATTCAGGGCCGACCGTTGAGAATGATATTGAAATGAGTTCAAGTTGAAATCAATATATGAACGTGAAAAAATTGATCTAGCAATATCTCTAGCATTCTTTTCTTTCTTCCGTGACTGGTTGTGTTCAACTTCCTCGATGTTGGCATGAGGATCAAGACTCAACCAACCAACGGTTTCACAGTAGCGTCCACTCTGGAGGGCGGTTGCTTTTGCATCGAGTACTGTGAAATCTCTAATATGACTATGGCCTCCAAAATATTGGATCACAGTATCAGGAAAGTATTCTCTTAAAAAGGCATTCAATTGGTACAATTCGGGCCATTTGTGATTAATTGGAACATGAGTGACAATAACAAGCAAATCAATGCTGTCTTTATATTGTTCCAACACTTGTTTAAACCAATCTTGTTGTATAACTTCTCTAATGGGAATAACTCGAGTACCAGAATTGTATTTCAAGAAATCAAATAAGAAACCAAATGCCAAGGTTCTGATCTTTTGCTTGGGAGTTACAAAGTACTTGAACCGCTTTCCGAATGGAACGTACGTGTCGTTACTTAAATATTCAACATTGGAACTCACGTAATTATCGGGAAAATGTTCAATCACCGTCTCATATTCCTGCTGGGAATTCTCCCAAAGATACAACTCATGGTTGCCGATGGTTAACAAATCATACTCCTGTTTGATAAAAATAGGCGTGGAGGCCACTCCATTAGGAGTGGTAATATCGGATAATCCATTTCCATCATGGCGGTCACCACTATCTATAAGAAGAAAGTCCTGTCCGTTCTTATGGGCAATCTCCTTAAGGTGAGTAGTAAAAGAGATGAAATCTCCCCAATTGGCATTGTAATGCTTCTGGTTGAGATGTCCCGAGTACCACCCATGAGTGTCGGTGGTATGAACGAAATTGATGGCATTCCAATCGAGAGAACGGAGGGAGTACCGATTATGAATATGAGAGTGTTTGTGAGGAAACGACTGATGGATGGTAAATAAAGAGAAGGTGATGGAAAGAAATAGTAGAGTCAGAAAGAAAACGGTTCTGGACATGATGAAAACACACGTGGTAATCGGAACCGTTCGGAGCAGTTGGTTGTAGATGTAGATGGTTGGAGTTGGTTGTGAATGTTGTGGTTATCTGCACGTGGAGATAGGTCATCTTACGTAAGCGGTATCATACCAGAGTATCAGTCAGTGAAGAGTAAATGAAGGATAGAAACCAAAAGGAGAAAGAACAAAAGGAGAAAGACCAAAAGGAGAAAGAACAAAAGGATAAAGACCAAAAGGAGAAAGACCAAAAGGATAAAGACGAAAAGGAGAAAGACCAAAAGGACAAAATGACCAAAAGGATAGAAAGACCAAAAGGTCAATAAAGTCTAGCAAATTTCAAAACCTTAGAAGGTTCAGAAACTCTTTAAAAATGGAAAACGTTATGGCTGGGTTATGACTGGGCTTTGGGCTTAAAGTCCGTTCTACAGGTGATTCTGAGTTGTATGCGATGAGCATCTGATGGGATTTGTAGATGGGCTGTAGGTGAGATATGTAGATGGCATTTGATGGATCTCTTGATGGCATCTGATGGATCTGATGGAATTCTTGATGGTTGAATTGACTTGTTATCCTACAGTAAAATATTTGAGCAGATTCTATTAACTATATTCTAGCATTTACAAACCTTGTTGAGCTCTTCTTCTGTCTCTCTCTTCAGAGATAGACAACTTGATACCCTTACCCTTTGGCAAGGAGATGTATGGCTTACCAGCCTCGGTACCAACAACGAAAACGTTGGACAATCTGGTAACGAAA